>JZKD02S0030042.1:145339-206944 GCA_000966675.3 Picea glauca | reverse complement strand
GCAGGAATGTCCACAATCCACAGGCTAGGGCAGCTCATAATTACAGTTTGGTAGATGACTTAGCACAATCTCCGGCTGCCATGTCAGTTTTGGAGGTTCTCCAAACTTGCCCAACCCAACAAAAATCACTACTTTCCGCAATGGGGGCAGTCGACCCTGCAGATACTCGACTTATCACTTTCGACCTTGATAACTGCGAACCGCGTCTTCCCGCCGCAATCGCTATTCAAATCCCCGTCAAAATACGGAACATCGCTCCCCATCGGTGTATCATCGATGAAGGGGCATCCACCTGTATCATGTCCAAAACCGTATGGAAAAAACTTGGTTCCCCAGACCTCTTACCTACGGCTATCACATTACGAGCCTATGACGAAAGACCATCATCCCCTGAAGGGCTCTTCCAAAATGTCCCCGTTGAACTCGGGGGCAAAACCATTCTCATTGACATTGAAGTTATGGACGCTCAACTCGATTACAATATCTTGCTTTGTCGTACCTACATGTATGTTATGAAGGCAGTGGCATCATCAATCTTTAGGACAATCATGTTCCCTCACAACGAGAAGATTGTGACTATCGACCAAGTTACTCATTACGAGCCAAACCCATCGGCCAATCTTGATAACATTCTCCCTCTTGTTCATACAAATCAAGACGTATATCCACTCGTCGAGACGGGTCCTGGGATTTTCAAAGATCCATCCTTGTTAGGGACATACCATGGAGCACCACCACTCATTCCCCCTAGCCAGGTATGCGTCGTTTCCTCTAAAGAAACTCTCCAGGAGGATACTCATCCTCCTCAGGAGGCTTCGGTCATCCCCGACGTCTCAGCAGTCGCATCACCACTCCCACATGAGCCTCTTGCAAACTCGTCGACCCCCACAGTCCACGAATCCACACCTCCTCAAAGGCCTAATCCCCTTTGGGAGACAGTTCCCCGACCCCTCACTCAAATTCCCTTCTTTTACCCACCCCCGGAGTAGAAGCTTTCCAGGTAGCTGCAACGCTCACACTTCCCAATATGGTGTTAGCAATCCCAGTGTGGTACTTACATCCACCTGAGATGGTCCCCCGCCCACAGGCAGGACTCCCCATGACGATTCCTGTCCTCACCCCCACTACCCTCAACACCCCCATACTCCCTACCCCCCATGCTACCGCTGGGGGCAGGCGAAAGACAAAGGAGCCCATAGCTCCACTTCCTCCACGCATCTCACCACCATGCGCATTGTGTGACAAAGAGGGCCACCAAACCAACAATTTCCCATCACTACCGGAATTACGGAATTTGATTCCCTCCAATCCTACCTCACCACCCATTACTACTACTACTACTCAACCTTCCAGTAGTAAAAGGTTGAAGACCAAATTCGCGTGTGCCATATGTTCTGAGTATGGCCATTACACCCATCATTTTCCATCACTGCCTCATTTCCGGCAGGCATTGGACATAGTAAGCCGTGACTTTCAGAACAACCCACGCCCTGCTACATCATCCGCAACACCTATCACTGACATTCGCTATGTCGCTACTTCCGTCAATGAACGCATGAGATGACCTTGCTCTCTTTGCGATTCACTGGCTCATTTTACATACCAGTGTCCGATGATCATCCAATATCGGCGCCGTCAGTTGGCCCTGCGATACCAACCCGCAGCAGAGGTAATTGACCTTACCTCATCACTGGCAGATCTTCACGTCATTTCCCCCGAACCCGAGGCCCTCCCAACGCCTCCATGGTTCTTTGATGACGTATCTGAGGACTTACCCCGTAACCCACCTAACTCTCCTGCCCATTCTTCCACGGAGACTTTACACCCAACCACCGCGGGGACTCCTCAGTCCTTCAATATCTGGTTTATGTCGAGTGAACCATCACCCTCTTCCAGCATTACCCCCTATGTTCCTTCAGCAGGGGGCAACCACACTGTCACTGAGATCACTCCTCATGACCCATTCTATTCCCGTCGTTTCCAAAGCGACGAAGAAATATTAGAAGAGCTACAACGCCCAGACTCTCCCTGGGATGCACTACATCATCGTGCACTCTTCCTTCCGCAGGAAGCCCTCATACCTCCTAGCCACAATCCCATTTTCACAGTCGAAACCAAAGACTTTATCCCCTCAGGAACGGTCGATTGGTTCAATAACCCCATTCCTGCACATGACGATTTCGAAGAAGGTAACTTGGCTAACATTCCCCCCACCATCAAAATCGACATTTCCATTAAACCGGGAATCGTCGAAGAAATCATCATTGGAGCAGCTTGTACTCCTGAGGAAATCACTGCCTACAAAACCCTCTTCCAGGAATTTCAGGATATATTCGCCTGGTCATACACGGAGATGCCTGGCATCGACCCTTCTATTGTCGAACATCGCATCGACACCTGGCCGGACATCACACCCGTTCGCCAGAAACAACGACCACTACACCCAGCCAAGGCCTCGGCTATCAAAGCCGAAATTGACAAATTACGTACAGCCAGATTTATTTATCCTATCGCTTACACTTCATGGGTTTCCAACCCTGTTCCCGTCGACAAAAAATAGGGCACCATTCGCGTTTGCACCGACTTTTGCGATCTTAACAATGCCTGTCCAAAGGACAATTTCCCAACACCTTTCATCGATCAAATCATCAACGAATGCACCGGCCACGAGGCTCTTTCCTTTATGGACGGATTCTCTGGCTATAACCAAATTCAAATTCAACCATCTAATCAATATAAAACCGCATTCATTACCCCATGGGGTACGTTTGCATATCGTGTCATGCCCTTCGGCCTCAAAAATTCCAGCGCCACTTTTCAGCGGGCTATGACATATATCTTTCATGATTTAGCTACCATCATCCTAGCCTACTTGGACGACCTCACTGCTCGCTCCAAGAAGCGTACCCAACACCTCGATGATTTGCGAATCATCTTCCAATGGTGTCGTCAATACAACATCCGCTTGAATCCTCTCAAGTGTGTGTTCTGCGTCACCGCCGGGCGCCTCCTTGGTTTCATCGTTTCCCAAAACAGTATTACCGTGGACCCCCTCAAAGTCCAAGCCATCACCGAAATTCCACCTCCTCGGAATTTACGACAGCTACAGAGTCTACAGGGCAAAGCCAACTTCCTCAGGCGCTTTGTTCCTGATTACGCCATACGTGCACATGGTTTCCTTCGCTTACTGCGTCACGACATCCCTTTTCATTGGGACGATTATGCCCAACAATCGTTTGACGACCTCAAAACAGCACTTTCAAATGCACCTTTGATTAGTGCACCTGATTACAATTGCGACTACATTCTCTATGTATCAGCATCAGCTGTATCAGTAGCCGGCGTCCTCGTCCAACTTGGAGATGACAATCATGAACACGTCATTTATTACATCAGTAAGAACCTCTCAGGGCCACCCCTGAAGTACAAACATGAAGAGAAACTTTCTCTTGCCGTTGTCCTTGCAGTCCAGAAACTGCGCCATTACATTCTGCTTCGCACCACCAAGGTCGTCGCAGATTCTAACCCTATGCAATATTTGCTCAGCCGTCGCCAAGTTAACGGCAAATTCGCTCGTTGGATCATTATCCTTCAGGAATACGACCTCGAGTTCTCAACCCCCAAGAGTAAGAAGGCCCTCGTTCTCGCAGAACTTGTCATGACCCTTCCCTCAAACCCACATTATACTTGAACATCAAATGCCACATGAATAACAAATCGATCACTTTCATACAAACTCACCCAATATTAATTTATTTAGTAAACATAGTTCATGAAATCATGACCATTTGAACTTGTGGAATTATAAAAGAGTGAATATTGGGTATGTGATTCAATGAATAAACAAGATAAATCAATGATTTTATTATCATAGACAAAAGAAAAAATAGGTGGTATTCGTCTATAATCCTTTGATTGAGAGGAGGATTAATGCTAAGCGTGTAATGTGCTTTTCCAAGTAAATACAAAACAAAAATGATTCCCATTAATATGATAGGTAAATTGTGAGTTTGAAAATTGAGTTAGAACTTGAATGTGAGAACCAAAATGGACATAGTCTCTAACAATAATGGTCTTATTCAAGACAACATGAGGTCAACAAATTCATTCATATTAGAAAGAATCCTTTAAACAAAGAATAAGACAATTGTTGGGTGCATAATATATTTTTTTCAATAGTGAATAAAAAACAAACAAGTTTGGGCTCGAACCTAGGTAAAAAATTCGCATGTGTTAACAATAATAGTGATGGGTTCAACCCATTTTCCTCATAACCCCATTTCCTTAAAAAAATCTTCCAAGAATACATACAATGAAAAATGGTAATATGAAACTGAGAGCAATAACATGTACAAAAGAGGATAAAAACATAACTGTTCTTGCAAGTGAAACCTACAAATTGCATTCTACAATAATCAAATATTTCAACAAACTCTATTTTTATGAGATAACGACATGGGGAAAAATAATTCCACACTCTTTACTAGCTAACCAGAGCCAACATTAATTCATTTAATAACAAAATCATTTTCAAAATATGCTTAGAAGTCGACGATTACTTACCTTGTCCAGGGGTTGATTTTATACCAACTATCAGAGCCAAGACAATTGCAACAACGAGGGGTTTTATAGGTATTGAGGGGTATAAAAGGGGGTATTTGATACAAATAAGAGATATCTAATAAAAATAGGGGTTATTTTTACTAGAAAGATGTATTGGGAGGGGGGTTCAACAAAAGGATTTTGGTAGTTATTTATCAATATCTAATGAAATTAGATGTATCTTTAATATCCCACGAACGAAGGCGCTATGTCATACGTTGACTAAGTGGAGACCCCATGTGAATGATTGATGAATGGTTAAATAAAGTAAAAAATATCTTATACTGATACATAAGTTCAACAATTGGTATCATATCAGGTTCCTTCAAAAACAATTTAACCACCAGAAGGTAGATTTTGAGCACATATGGATTGGAATGAAGGTATCCCCATAAACAGAGCTCCTTTGTTCGATGGAACAAACTATGCATCATGGAGTATAAGAATGAAGACATATTTGAAGGCCCTTTGGTTTGATATTTGGGAATTAGTCACAATAGGTTATACAAATGAAGTTGGAAATGAGTCAAGTGAAAATAATGCAAAAGCAATAGATGTCATCTTGAGTGGCCTATCATATTATAATACTATCAAGGTAATGAAATGTACATCAAATAAACATATTTGGGACAAGATACAAAACATTTATGAAGAGAGATCCAAAGATTGTTCCAACTATGAATCAGAGAAAAAATATACACAATTTGTGAGAAAGCTAAAAGGAGGACTAGAAAATACAAAGGTAAGATACCCTTCAAATGCTTTAATTGTGGTCGAATAGGGCATTTTGCTAATAATTTTCCATATGAAAAAAGAGAAGATGGTGATGAATAAGAAGAATCTCTCTCCATAACCATGGAAACAAAGCCTGTTGATGAAGAAAATTAAGATAATAAAAAAGAAAGTCATTTAAGAATAAGAAGATATTGAAGTAGAACTTGTTAATGCCTTAAAAGAATTAAAGATGCTTAGGAAAAAGAATATAAAGTAGAAGGAGAAATTGCAAAAATATGAAGAGGAGGATCATGATATTAAAGAAACATAGAAGACAATTATCATCCTGAAAAGTCAACTAGAAGAACCAAAAATGATAGAAGAAGTGGTGAGAATCAAGCTGAAAGAATAGGAAGAAAATTGCAAGAAGCTAGAAGCTAAAATTGTTTCCTTAAGAAAGGAACTAGAGAAAACAAATGATCAATTGAATAGAAGCTTGAAGTTTGGAAAGAGTACCAAAATCTTAGATGATATTCTAAGTTTCCAAAGGTCTCCATTCATCAAGATAGGTCTTGGCTACAAAAAAACAAAAAAACAAGGGAGATGCAAGCACTAAAGTCACAAAGTCATTAGAAAAGGAAAATGAATAAAAGCCTAAAATCTATGCCAATATTCTCAAAGGATCCATCAACAATGAAAGGAATAGTAGGAAAGGAAATGATGACCAATAGAAACCTGATTTTTCTCACAAGAATAACAAGAATGAGTTTAGAAGAGTTGTTCCACCAAGAAGGCCTTTCACAAACCGGTACCAAAATCTCTTTCTTGGCCATTGTTTTTCTTGCAATAATTTTGGTCGCATGGCAATAGATTGTAGAGCTTATGAAAGAAGTGATCATGTGAGAAATATAAATAGAGGTTCTTATAAGACCTCAAAGGATGACTATGTGAGCAACAAAACCAAAAGTTCTCATGGGTTTTCTAAAATAATCTACAATTCATTTACTTCTCTACTCGATTACAATATTGAATGTTATAAGTGCAATAACTATGGGCACATAACACGATACTGTAGAAGCATCATAGTAGGACCTCCTAAAAACAGGGAAGAAGATGTTCTTTCCAAACATCAAGAAGAAGACTCAAAGGTTTGGAAAATGAAGCAAAAGAAAGAAACATAGAGAGATGAAGTTATTTGTTACGAGAAATGATGTGATAAGATAGATGAAGATGGAAGGGAGATTCATTGTTTTTATTCTCACTCGAAACATGTACACCCCATTTCTAGAAAACGTAAGGCTAGGACATTTCCTTGTGAAAATGGAAATTCAATTTTACAGTACTCTTTTGAACAAGAGAACTCATTTGATTGGTCCTTTTCGGAAAGGAATGTGGAGGCATAAACAAATTCAAATAAATTCAATACTAAATCCTCACCTCATTCGGAAGATCAATGTCATGACTTTGGAGTGGAAGGTTTGATCAATAAAATCAATTAGATAGAAGGAAAAATGTTAGATACTTCTAGCAGAGACAACCTGGATAATAATCAGTTGGGGAAATACTTTTAAATTTCACATTGGAGTGCTTGAAGGGAAGCACAAGATCAGGGGGAGCATCCCTTTTCCATTGATTTCAAAGGGGTAGAAGTTGCAAATAGAGGAATATTTGCAGACATAAGGAAATTTGCAGACATGGGGAGTATCACAATTGACTAAGGGTTTCCATCAATGACAAAGGAGGAGATTTTTGGAAATATTTTTGTCATTAATTTCAAAGACAGGGGGATACTACAGAAGTCCAAGATAAATATTGCAGTATGGAAATTGTTGGAAACATTGTTTTTGGATTTATTGATGCTTAGTTTGGATACCATATATTTGAATACTTTTTTACCATAGATACATATATCAAATGGAGTCATAGTTTATATGGTTGGAAATATTATTTCGATACCTTTCCAACGGTATATGGCATTCCCTCTAACTCCCTAGGAATGAGGAAATGTGATTTTTTTCCGTTCAACAACCCAACCAAAAACTTTAGGTCGGCTCAACCACTCTTTATAGGTCGACCTTGAAAGTGAGGATATAAATACTATAAATATAGGACGGGCGTGTGAATTTGTAGTGAAACCAAACAATATATCAATTTTGAGGTGCGTAGAAGTGATTTGAGGTGTGCTAAAGAAGATGGGGAGTATTTTTGGGATTTAAAGGTGTGCAAGAGCAGTTTGAGGAGTTTTCTTGGGATTTTCTTGTTCTTAATGTGTTTTATGAAGTTTTGAAGGTTTGTGATGTTGCAATGCATGTTGTTTTGAGGTTGTAATGGTACAATGTGTGTTTTCTTGAGGTTGTGATGTTGTAGTCTGGGGTCATATTCTGGGAATGATGTTATGAGGCTCACTAGGGCATCAAGGCTTCATATAACTAGGGTTTGAAGGATTGTCTGTGGAATGAAGCATACAAGTGAAGTTATAAGTACTCTATGCATGAATATATTGGATTGATGTCTACACATATATTTTTGAGTTGGTGCTCAAGTGAGGGGATTGATGTCTCTATAAGGTTGGTGCATACATGCGCTACTGAGTTGGTGCTCAGTTGAGGAGATTAGTGTCTCCAGTTGGTTGGTGCCTAATTCTTGCTGAATTGGTGATTAATTAAGGAGACTGGTGTCTTTAGTAGGTTGGTTCCTCTAATATTTGTAACAATAGGTTGGCTCCTACATACGTTTATAAAGATAGGTTTTATGGTTTTCTCCCAAGTGGGTTTCCATGTTAAACTCTGTGCATTGTGGTTTGAGTTTATATGTGATTGTTGTTTCTCAGCTAATGAATGATTGATTAATGGTTAAATAAAGTAAAAAACACTGTATATCGATTCACCCCCCCTCTTAGTATACACACAAGTTCAACACATACTTTTGGCATGTATTACACATATCAACCATTTATTCATAACAATTCTCATATTCACATGAATATTGACAAGTAAACCTGATTTTGTATCCATATTATATGCAATTACATGTGTATGTTATGTTTAATCCCAAAATCAAAACCCCATATAACTTCTTAAAATATTTATGCCACTTGAAACTTCAAGCTCAATATCCCTTGAATGCCATGGTAAGTATGTGCATTAAAATTTTAAGTCATTAGGTATATAATCATATAGGAAAGAAAGGGATCATATCCTTTTGCCAATGAATAATTTTGATATCAATCCCAATGCTACACTATAATGCCGAGAGGAGAAAATAGCAATTTTGTAACTTATCATATGTTATTTTGTCATATTTTGATGCCTTTTAAAATCGCCACACAACACACTTGCTATATATACCAACAAGCCTTTACCATGATCCAAACAAATATATCTCTCTTAAAAACATTCATTATTTTGAGCATATATGTTCATTCATCAAATATCATAGAATACTAGGAATCATTAAACCAATGATCTTTAAACCATATCTTAATTGATGCCTCAATTGAAATTGATGCCATGCCAAAATGCTCAAAAAATAATGGGGCTTCAGCTTGTTGACCAATTTCTTATCACATTCGCTCATAAAGGGGGTTTTTGAATTGTTAAAAATAAAGTCAATATATTGTAGGTATTGGGAGGGATGTAGGGTATCGGTGGGTTTATAGGTACTGGGGGGTATAGAAAGGGGTATATAGTAAAAATTGGGGTTTCTTTTATTGGAAATATGTATTGGGAAGGGGATTCAACAAAATGATTTTTGGAGGTATTTATCAATATCTAGTGAAATAAAGGGTATTCTTTAATATCCCATGAATGAAGGTGCTATGTCATAGGTTCATTGAGTGAAGACCCCGTAAAAAAATGTGATGCTAGGAGTTAATAATTTTATTGTTTTCTCCTATGGGACTCCACCTATATATATATATAGACTTTGTAACTTTTTGTGAGATTTTATAAAAGGTGGAAGATCATGAGTCAACAAATGGAGACTCCATAGGGTAGCCTATTTCCAATAGAATAAAACTTATAATATCAAGTTTCATTTTTTGAACTTTTAGTTTTAATTTGTTGATTATCTCTTCGTCTCATGAAATGATGTTTCAATAAGATTTTGATCAAAATTTTAAGTATGATCACAATAAATACGTTCATGGAGAGGATTATTGGGAAAGAAGAATATAGGGAATAATTGTAACAATCAAATTGCAACAAGGTGATTTAGTTCGCTCAACAAATACTCAACAAATAGTATTGCAGACACAAGAAATATAATTCAATTATCTTTCACTTGTTTTATTCTTCATCTTTCAAGTTAAATTAATCGAAAATTTTGCAAATTAAATATATACAAGAAACACTGTAGATATAATCGATAAAATCAGCTAGGTTCAACATAGTGTTTTAGATGTGAACCATTAGTCATATAGGAAAATAATCAACCATCTTCATCTTTAAGTAAATAAGAATTGTTTCCAACAAGAGAGGCGATTATGTAAGGACCTAGCCATAATTTCTGAAACTTTGAATGCTTACCTTTATCAGCATGTTCAGAATCCCATAAAAGTACTTTTTCACTAGCCGCAAAAGTAGCTAATTTAGCCCTTTTATCAAAATATTTTTTAACGGTTTGTTGTCTTTTTTTTAGGTTATCAAGAGCATAACTTCTTTGTTCTTCTAAAGCTAGCAAAGCATGCAATCTTTGAGGAGTATCTATAGAGTTTAACTCTTCTTCATGTAAGGCTAATCTGAGAGAAGTTCAAGTTCAATATGCATGATATCTTTTTGGCGATATAACAATTGAAAATGAGTATGACCTGTACTTTTTTTCATGGTAGTACGATCTACCCACAATGCATAAGTCAGAAAAGTTTTCCACTAGCAAGGTTTATCATTAATGATCTTCTTGATAATTTTAACCATATTTTTATTCGTTTATTAATCTTTCCCATTTCTATGGGGGTAATATGTTGATGAAGTGAAATGTTTCACTCCAAATTTATTAATTATTTGGGTCAAATTTTCATATATGAATGTTAGTCCATTATCAGAAATAATCTCAATTGGAAGACCAAAATGAGAAAAGATATCCATTTCTAAAAAGGAGATGAATTTCTTGTCTTGTGCATGCTTAAGAGGAACTGCTTCAGTCCACTTTGTAAAGTAGTATGTTGCAGTTAAGATAAAAATATGAACTATAAGAGATGAAGGATTGATTGGTCCAATGAAATCTAATCCCCATTTAGAGAAAGGAAAATCGGGTAAGACTAGTTGTAAAGGCATAGTAGAGACTTTTTCCCTATTGACAAACTTTTGACATTCAACACAAGCTTGTAAAAAATTATATGAATCCCTAAAGACATAAGGCCAATAGTAGCCATTTCTTGAAATTTTGTGAGTGGTGGATTTGGAAGCAAAGTGTCCACCAATATGAATGTTGAAATCTGTTGATCCATGAATTTCTTTCAAAATCATTTGGGCTATTGTATCATCAACACAATGTAACAACATTCTGTCAGTAGTATCATGGAAGAGTGAAGTATTGAAGATTAGATATTTTGAATCATCAAGTCTATTCCTTCTTCATTCGTGATGCTCAATACTATTGGGACATCTCTCATATTGTAAATGAAAAATTATGTCTCAAAACCAGGGATGTGTTGCTAGATCAAGATTACCATATTCAATTAGAAATAGAGTAGACATGGCATATTTGTTATTTTCATAAGAATATCCTAGTTCAATATGTTGAGCCAGGTGTATGGATAGATCACGTCTCTTAATTGTATTGGAAGTTGTTATCATGAAATCATGTTCTTGAATTTTGGCAAGCCAATGTGCAAGTTTTTTTAGATAAGTGTGTTTGAGAAAGCAAAATTTTTATTGCAGGTAAAGGGACCTTTCCTTGAGAATGCTTGCTTAGAATGAAATTTCGAAATTTTCAATAGATTTAATAAGATAAATGTATATTTTTCAATTAAAGTATACTTGAATTCATCATTAGATATACTTTGAATCATGTAAGCTATTGGCTTCTCATTATTATGATCATCTTTCTGAAGAAGAATTGCATAAATAGTTTCTTCAGTGGCATTTGTGTAAATGATAAAACTTTTTTCAAAATTAAGCTTTGCCAATACTAGTGCATAACTAATTACATTTTTAATTTCTACAAATCCTTTTGAGTGTTATCATTCCAAGAAAAATATCAATCTTTCTTTAACATATTATGAATAGGTTTTACCATTCTAACAAAATCAAGAATACATATTCTAACAAAATTTGTCTTACCCATGAATGATTGGATTTCTTTCTTAGAGGATGGGGCTTGAATATTTTGAATAGAAACAACCCTCTGTAGATCAATATTGATGCATGAGTCAGATACAATATGTTTGAAGAGTTTTCCTGTAGTGACACCAAAAGTTGATTTTATAGGATTCAATGACATACCAAATGTTCTGTAATGAAGAAAAAATTGTTTATGATGATCAAAATGATGTTCTCAGGTTTTGGACTAAACAATTGAATCATCAAGATCAATTTGAATAATTTTACTGGTTAGATCATAAAAATCTATTTGCATAACTTGTTGGAAGGTAGCACCTGCATTAATTAAGAAAAAATAAATTTGTTTGTAGGAAAAGGTGCCCCAATGTGTAGTCAAGGTGGTTTTATGCTTTTCAATCCTCTTGACACAAATTTTATTGTATCCTGAGAAACCTTCAAGAAGTGACATCATCTAAGATCCTGCCACTTGTTGTAAAATCAATTCCATATTAGGAAGAGAAAATTTGTCTTTAACACTTGCTCTATTCAAAGCACATAAATCAAAACATAATATATTATCCCCATTCTTTTTCCATACCGGGACAAGGTTTGATACCCACTTTGAATACTTAATAGGAAAAAATATATGGGCATTTATGAGATTTTCAATATCTTTCCTAATAGTTGCTTCCAGTTCATGATTGATTGTTCTTTGTCTTTTCCTTACTGGTTTTTCTTCTTCTTTAATAGGAATTGTGTGTTGTATTATAATAGGATAAAAAACATGCAAATATTTATATGACCATGCAAAGACATCTCAAAATTCATGGAAAAGATCCATAAATTTTTATTTCTCTTGCTCTAAACATTGACCTCTAATTTTTAGAGTCTTTGGATCTTCTTGAGTTCCAATGTTCACATAAATGGTTTTTCCTATCTTTATTTTTAATTCATCCTCTATGTTATCCTTTTTAATGCTTACATCACTTGATGAGAATGAGCTTTCCAGAGGGGTTAATCCCTTTGGAAAATTGTTATATTCTAGAGATATGATCTCTTTTCTTTTCAAGGGCTCATTATTCAAAAAGTCACACATGCTTTCATTGTAAGGAAAAACTTGCCAATATTCAACATTGTTT
Organism: Picea glauca; assembly: GCA_000966675.3. Classification (NCBI taxonomy): domain Eukaryota; kingdom Viridiplantae; phylum Streptophyta; class Pinopsida; order Pinales; family Pinaceae; genus Picea; species Picea glauca. The sequence continues at coordinate 194,229 of JZKD02S0030042.1, read as the reverse complement.
GGAAAATGAGGATGTTATAAGGACATAAATGTATAATATGGCCTTTCAGGAAGAAATTTCTTTGTAGAGATGGCTGCAAAAAAAACTAATCCATTTGCCATTGAATTCATATCTCTCCTGATATGAGTAATATTGAAAGATACAAGATTACATATTAACTGCCAAATAGCTTATGTATATCTCTTTAATAGTTTATTAGATGGGGTATAAATTATCTTAACTAGATTCATTATAAGCTCATACTCCCCAAATATTGAAAGTCAACAACAACCCATTTTAAAATAATTCTCTATCCCAAGTATCAAGGCTTCAAACTCTCTTACATTATTAGTACATGCAAATTCTAATCTATAAGAGAAACTGTGAATTTTTCCTACATGTGAATACAGTACTATACCTACCCCATTGTCTTCACTAGAACATGCACCCTCAAAGTTCATATGCCACATACCATCTTCATGGTCAGGAAGCTGTGAAAAGGAATCACTATCTTCTTCTAAAAATATAGAGTATACATTGATATCTTCTTCAACGTAATTTACATGTGGTTGAGGCACTCTTTTAATGTATGGTGAGATTCTTCCTTCCCAAAGAACAATGATGTTCTTACCATTTTTGGGAAGGGACATGTGTCCTCCATCCAATGATATGTTTCCACCATTTAAAGATTTCCAGTCTCTTCCTAAGATTATATAATAGTTTCTTACTGGTATATCAATTACTTGAATATTGCAGGTAGTCTTGATTTCAAGATGTGCACACAATAACAAAGCTACATATTTGATTTCACCAATGGTATCCTATTGTTGACTATTGTATGACAACATATTTTTTGAATTTTCATTGGTGCATGAAAGAACTAATTATCCCATAATAATTTTATACATAACATTGGGATTATATTCCCCATCAATCAAACAACAATGTGAAATCTTATCCATAATATTTACTGAAATATAGAAAGGAGGATTTTTCACATAATTCCTAGGATTATATTCACCTAATTTATTTATATACAATTCTTATTCATCTTGTTCCTCAGTCAAATTGGAAAACGTATAACTTTTACCTTCCATAAAATATTTCAGATGATTATGTTTTTCAAGAACAATTGTCGTGTCTAATAAAGAGGCATATTCTTTAATGTTAGCCACTTGTTTCAAAATATTATATTTTGATGAAGAAGATGAGGTTGAAATTACCTCAAGACTTTGAGTACACCTTTTGATTTGAGGATCGGTTTGATGAGAGGATGTACTAGGAGAAAAAGTGGTTATAGGTGGACCACCTTTGTTCTTGTTCTGATAAGATATATTTCAATTATCAACCATCATTACATCCTATTGAGGAGCCCAATCTAAGGTGACAATTGTTGTATCAAATGTTTTTCCAAATATGCATTCTCTTGCGTTCTTTTTAATATTATGAGTGTTCTCATCATGATTCTCCTCACAGAAATTACACCAAGTTCTTGAGACTATTAATTTAGGTTGAAAACTATGAGTCTTATTTCTCAAGGTAGCTTGAAGTCACCCACTTTCTCTCAAAATCAATCATTATGTTGCTCATATATTGTACAAGTTGTAACACATTTGACATATTAGTTTGTTTGACATAGTCTTCAACATGAAGACCTATTCTTGTGAATTGTTCTTCAAACTACAAACAAGTTTATAGAGCGAATCCCACACTGTTAACATTCTTCTCTTCTAACCTATGGCAATAAGAATATGGTAATGCATGATAATAATGCATTAAAGCAATTTGATTATGTGTTTTAATGATTTTTGAGATTTGATTATATAATTTAGTGAAACATAGGTTAAAAGACTTGATTGTTTCACCTTTGTTGTAAACAATATTGTTGTAATATTTCAACAAATACGTTGTACTTTGAGGTTGTCCATAAGTTGGTTTAAACCAATAATATAATTCATCCCAAGTCAAGAATACTTTAGGTGGTATTTAAAAGAAATTAGTAGCATCCTTTCCTTCCAAATAATTAAAAAATAATCACATACACGTATCATTTTCATTTTCCTCTATGTTATAACATGCATTTGAAAATGAGACTAAATGCTCATTGATAGAGATGGTTCCACTACCAGAGAATTTGGGCAATTAAACTTCAAAAGAGAATTGATAGCTAGATTCATATTTAAAGGAGAGGATACATTCAATGGTGTGGCATTAGCATCCTCTTCAAATTGGAATAAATCATATTGCTTGATCACTTTTGCAGGATTTGTGGTTGATTGTATAAGATTAAAGTGATTTTACTGCTTCCAATTAATGATGAGGAAGAATTTTGTGAGGAAGTAGGTCCGCTAATAGTACCAGAACCACTAGAAGAAGTCATCGTAATTTTCTTGGGATAGAAAGATATTGGTAAACTTGTAACCTCAGTCTTAGAATCAGATAGAGATCATTGAATCCTCGGTTGAAGGTTTTCTAGGATTATATTCCTTCTTCCAATTTCAAAGAAATGATCAAATTTAGGGACTCACCTCTTGTTCATCTTGATTATCGATATTGAGTGGTCATAAGAAAACCTTCTAATGAAGAGGTTGATTATGAGCTTGCCTTTGAATGGCTTCTCTTTTCTCTTAGATTTTAGTATCACAAGTTATAACTTCACAAGAACATTTAAGCTCCTCATGGGTGAAGTTTGTTTCTTAAAAAAAAAATAAAGAGCCATGAAGTGATGTTTCTTTGGTCAAGAATATGAAACCTTTTGTTTTATTGTTGAGGGGTAGGAAAAGTCATTAAACCAAAAAAAAGAAAAGAACGAGAGAGTAAAGAGAACTCCCCACTATGGTCATCAGATAAAGGTTGATGCAAGGAATGGAAAAATCCTTACTCAAACATTTTTGAATCTCCTAGGGATAAGTGATATAGATAGGATTATAACCCTAGGTTTATAGCCTGTCCAAAAATCTCAATCAAACCTCAAGAAACGTGATTCTTGGAATTGATGTTATTTTATAAATATGAATTTTTTGTGCGTTTTATCCAAAATATACTGAAACAAAGTAAAAGTGTGTACTTGCAAAATGAATTTATGAAAACATATGGATAAACAAATGTAAAAAGTACAAATCTGAAAATCAATATATAAAATGTCCCATAAGTGAGAAGAAACCAACAAATATTTTTTGTTTATATCAATCTGAGTTAAAATTGAATATATCTCTTCAAACCCTTGTGAGGGCTTGGACCAGTGTTATTCTTAGAATTCCAAGATGTTATTTGACTCATACATAGATAACTAGTGTAAAAAAAAATGAAGAGCGGAACAAAAAACTGAGTTGGATCAGTCCAAGCTACATGTGTATCATTGTTTCTAAGTAAAACTAAACAGACATTCAAGAAAATGAACGACCTTGGAGAATATTACCAGTCAATGCTTCTTAGTCCTTTCTTTTCCACCTTTAGAATAACCCTTCTATCAACAAGATGACTCGTCTCTAATGAAAACTCGATACAGACTGAACATATAATAATCTCACTTGAGGCTAGAGCAAACCTTATCAGAAGTTTTACTTCTTTATTTTCCCCACTCTTTGTCTTTCTCTCCTTCTTTTGTATCTTCATAAAGTAGTCAAGTAGTTCAACTACTTTTAGTTTTAAAATTTTAATTAAATTTATTTAGGATTAGACCAATTTATTTTTTATAAGGGCAATAAATATTTAGATAATAGGTGGGGTCCCACTAGGTCTTTGCTCCTTTATTTCCAAAATTTCCCTTGTAACTCCAAAAATGATTAAATAATATAAATATATCAGCATCATAAAATACATCAAAATAAGGTACCCATCCAAAATATATCAAATCAACAAACACTTGTATCTTCCAAAATATCAAAATGATATGATATTTAAAGATTTCAAAATAATATCATATGCTTGTTGTCTATCCCAAATGTATCAAGTGTCTGAATAGTAATATCATAACACAAGTTAAAATAAGTGAGGGTATTTCTTTTTGAAAAACTCCTCTCTTTCCTTTCTTCCTTGTGACACATCTGGCCTAATATTGAGAAAGTATTCATAATAAGACTTTTTCTCATCTAGCTTTACTATTTTAGGGTGCATGTCACTAAAGGTAATCTCTCTTTTGCCATTTCCAACTTTTTCTCATTGTTGTTTGGAATGTATAAAGAAGGATTGAGATGCTTATGATCTAGGAGAGGTAGCATGCTTCTTTCCTTTGTCTAACTGGAGGTCATGAGGAGGCACTTTATAATTTTTAGGAGGTGAATGGGCCATGGAGGATGTTGATGCAACATGTGGTACTGAATGCAGAGGAAGGGAAGGAGGAAGAGGATTATCAATCCATTGAGAAATACCAGAGGGAGGATTACAATATTATTGTCCCAATCATCATTAATTGGTTGGACGGGTGGCTAAGGAAAATCTGTAATGTTGGGATGTGGTTGTACAGGGGCACTGGGAGGAGTTGGAGGTTGAGGAAATGTTGGCTTTCCATCAAGGTTCAGATAGTCATTTTGTACTACTGATTAAATTCTTTCGAATCAACATCAAAGTGTATAGAAAACCTCATTTTCTTGTGTCTCTAATGTTTCAAAAATACATTTTGTAAACTTCCCCTTTTGTCTTTATTTCCTCTATTTCCACCTATGTTACTCCCTCAACTGAAAAATCTCATCTAATTTCCATCGTCATTCGAATCAATGCAAAATTATTAAAGTAAAACACAAGACACAACATAGTAAACTTCTATCACAATTTTGTTAAATATGATTTAGTTATGGCTCCGAGAATAACATAGTAATTCAAGCATTAAAGGGAGGAATGAATAAGAATAATGTTATACAGGGAAGAAAATCCATAATTCAAAAGACACCCTTTTCTTCATTTCAACTTTCAAAATATGAACTGTATATTTCTTGTAAAATTCTTTATATATGAACAATCTACATCTCTTTTGAACAAGGGAATATATGTAAATGAAGATATAGATGACAAAGATGAATGATAAAGGGATATATTTTGAGTAAAGTGGCACACAATGAAAGAGAATTAATGAAAATTCATGTTCAATATTTAGATACAATCAACATTTTTGTACATATCCTTAAGAAATGTACATTTTTCATTACAGAGCCAATAATCAACATAGAATTCTTTTGAGAAAATTAGCAAAAAAAATCTCAAATCAATCACTATGTTCTTAGACTATTATCTACACCATATACTACATAACAAAAACTATATATAAATAGAGTTTACAACAACACCATTACCATGCTCATACATCATCAAGGGACCTAGGAGTAACATGAAAACCATATATACAGGCTTGAAGCAATGCCAACAAAATATTTGATATATCCTCTTTACAATATTCTTCTCAACATATCTTTTTAATTACACAAATATGGGAGAAAGAACATGGGACTACAATGAAATATGATCAGGATAAGAGGGGGAAAATGTAGGAAAAATGATCAAAACAATGAGGGGGAAAATGAAAAGTTTATGTAATTAAAACCAACTAAAATTTTAACTTGGATAGTATTCCTTTTAATCTTGTTTCCATTTCCAAACCACTTATTCTTTGACTAGTGACAACTCAAACCCCACATTTTACTTGAACATCAAATGCCACATGAATATCAAATCAACAACTGTCATACAAACTCACCCAATATTGATTTCTTTAGTAAACACAGTTCATGAAATCATGACCATTCAGACTTGTGGTATTATAATAGGGTGAAGGTTGGGTATACAAGTTGATGTATAAAAAAGACAAATCAATGATTTTATTATCATAGCCAAAAGAGAAAATAGGTGGCATTCAACCAAAATCCTTTGATTGAGAGGAGGATTAATGATAAGCAAATAATGTTCTTTTCCAAGTAAATCCAAAAAAAAAAATGATTCTCGTTACTCTAACAGGTAAACCATGAGTTAGAACAAAGTTGTAACTTGAATGTGAGAACCAAAATGGACACGGTTTGTAACAAGAATGGTTTTAGTCGAGACAACATGAGGTCAACAAATACATTCATACCAACAAGAACCCTTTAACCATAGATTAGGACAAATGTTGGGTGGACAATATATTCTTTCCAATAGTGAACATACAACTAACAAGTTCTGGTTCAAACCTAGGTAAAAACTTTGCATGTGTTAACAATAATAGTGATGGGTTCAACCCATTTTCCTCATAACCCCATTTCTCTAAGAACATCTTCCGAGAATACATACAATTAAAAATGGTAATATGAAACCGAGATCAGTAGCATGTACAAAAGAGGATAAAAACCATAATCAGTCTTGCAAGTGAAACCCGTGAATTTCATTCTATAGTAATCAAATATTTCAATAATTTCTCTTTTTATGAGCGAAAGACAGGGAGAGAAACACTTTGACACTAATTACTAGCTAACTAGAGGCAACACTAATTCATTTAATAGCAAAATCACTTGCAAAATATGCTTAGAAGTTGGCGAGTACTTACCTTGTCTAGTGGTTGATTTTATACCAGCTATCAGGGACGATACAGTTGCAGAAACAAATAGGAGGGTTGATTTCTCAAGCTGAGTTGTAGCTCCCTCTTCATAGTAAAAAAATCAAAATGAAATGACAAGAACCCTAACCCAACTAAGGTGGTAAAGTGCGGGTCTATCAACATTAATTACCATGTCCTCTCAACTTGAATGCATGGCCAACTCATCATCCATACATTGATATTCCAACCATATCATTTTTTCAAACTATGTCATATCCATATGCCAAATCCAACGAGTTTTAACTTATATCCATTGTGTATCAAATTTTATGACAGACCATATGGTATCGACCATCATACCTTATATAAAATCCACTATTGATACCAAGATGTAACATGTGTTGATTAATCACAATGTCGAACTAATAAATAAAGCTTTGAAAACCAAATATACCTCATAATTTTTCCATGTATTACACATATCAACCACTTATTCATAGCAGTGCACATATTCACATGAATATTGCCAAGTAAACCTTGTTTTGTATCCATATTATATGCAATAACATGTGTATGTTATGATTAATCCAGAAATCAAAACCCCATATAACTCCTTAAAATATTTATGCCACTTGAAACTTCAAGCTCAATATCCCTCGAATGCAATGGTAAGTATGTGCATTAAAATTTTAAGTCATTAAGCATATAATCATATATGAAAACAAGGGATCATATCCTTTTGCAAATGAATAATTTTGATATCAAGGCCAATGCTACCAATCAATGCTACACTATAATGTTGAGAGGAGAACAAAGTACTTTTGCAACTTATTAGATGTCATTTCGGCACATTTTGATTCTTTTAAAATTGTCCCACAACACACACTCTATTTATATCAACAAACGTATATCATAATAAAAAAATATATATCTCTCTTATAAACATACAATATATATATATATATATATATATATATATATATATATATATATATATATATATATATATATATATATTATAGAATTCTAGGAATAATTAAACCACTGATCATGAAACCATATATGAAATGATGCTCAATTGAAACTGATGACATGCCAAAATGTCGAAAAAAATGTGATGCTAGGAATTAATCATTTTATTGTTTTCTATTAGGGTACCCCACACACACACACACACACACACACACACACACACATATATATATATATTTAAAAATATATATATAAGCTTCACAACTCTTTGTGATCTTTTATAGTAGGTGATGAATCATGAGTCAAAATGCCTTAGCTTCATCATATGGAGGGGTCTTCCCCAACACCAACCTCCATACTAGCCAATCCAAAGCCCAGGGTTTCAAGTGCCCACACCAAGTCGCACTAGTCTTACTTATTGAGGAATTACTTCCTTCCTTTTTCACTCACATTTTGCATATTGTTGTTGAATTATAGCTTGGATAAATTTGATGTGCACATACCTTTCTTAATATTAAAAAACCTTGATGAATTTCAAATTCTTCTTTTTTTATGAATTCTCACGAAAGTTTCAATTTTAGTGAATTACTAATAATAAAAAAGTTGAGGAAATTATGATATATATAAAACTCTAGTTGGTCATGAGAAGGATAATGAGTTTTATTTTTTCAAGGCTAAAATCAAAATGGGAAGATCACAATTTACTTAGGCATGGTAAATCTCCCTCTATAAACAAATAACCATACCCATTTTCTCAAAAGAGACATTGTTTCCCCCATAAAATGTTGTTAGTGTGTCTCTATATGTGTGTGCATGTGTGTGTAATGGCAACTTACCAGTGTTGGTTTTTCTAATTTTAATGGATTAATTGGATCCATGCCTCCTTGCATGGGGTCGACCCCATGAAAAATGAAAGGCTACGATGCGCTAGTTGATTATTCTAAAGACCTATTGTCATAATCATAGATATTTTCTTCTTCCAAAGTCAATCCATTTGTCACCTCGCATATGCAAGACGATGCCTCTCACGAGTTGGATAGGGTATCAAAGATACCTATATCAGTTATTTTCCAGGTGATTCCATTTCTATTCGGACATCACATTTAATTGGGTACTATAGAGGCCCACTTAATCCCCGAGGACTTTAATACTCACAACTACTCTCAACGATATTCATGTAATGGCTCTAAGGCTATTACTTCTCCCTTACCTAGGCATTCATCGCCTGCTAGATCGTATTTGATTTCAAAGGATGTGAAACTTTATGTTGAAAAGAAAAGGTTACAGCTAGACTCCTCTACAAACGATCGTCCACTAGACTTGAAGATGGAAACTAATGAAGAGCTACACCCACATGCAAGGAAAAAAATCAAGAAAACCATTAAAGCTCGAGGGGGGTGAGTTGCATTGTTGAAATATTGTAACTGCAAAGTGTATTCTATTTATTATTGAGTTATTATTTAGATAAATCCCCTTTTGTGGATTGATCATGTCAGGCTTTGTACTTGACCAAATCCTTTTTTTGTGGATTGGTCAAACCCTAATTATATTATGCAAATTAAAAAGTCAGCCCCCAGGTCTGATTAAAATGGTTTTAACAACTAGGAAGAGAAGTCAACCTTGCTCAATGAAGAGACACCTTTCAAGCGCCTACCAACTAGTATAAATAAAGGAGGCTAGCACCTCATTATCTCACTCACTCATTCACTCATCAAGTGTGAAAGTTTGGAGATCTACAATTGGGAGAAGAATGAAGAGAGAGGTGCATTGCTCAGTGTTGGATATTCTCTAGTGTTTTGGTTTATTGTATTGGCATTGTATTGGATATCTATATTAAGGAATTTTTGTTGCGTTTTCTCCCCCATGAGGGTTTCCCAGGATACATATTTTGTATCTTGTGATTGTGTTTCTCTCAGTGATCCTACCTATGCTATGGTTATCTAGTAAATTGAAAAGAAACCTAATAATAGATCAAAACTTAACATGCATTAGTGTGGGAGAATATTTACAAGATTCTCAAATTGCAGATTTACATTTTTGTTCTATTGTGGGAAAATTTGTGGGTAGACGTATGGTGTATAAAACTGTAATGGCAATCATCATTGGGTTCTCTTCCAATTTGTCACCTACTTTCTAGAGGTTGGATGTGAGTGGTATTTTAGAAAAAAGAGGATGTGAAATCTATCCTTGATGGTCAATGGTATTGGGACCTCCACCTTTTCTGCTCTAAACCATGGCATCCACTTTTCAATGCTCGAAAGGAGAGTCTCACCAAACTTCCAGTTTGGATCAAAATTTTGAATTTACCAATAGAATTTTGGTCAGATGAGGGGCTTCGATCCATTGGTGAGGTCTTGGGAAAATTTATCACTACATATAAGCACTATAAATCCTCAAACTATCATTTGGTAGTCCAAATTATGGTGGATATCGATCCTAGAAAGGTTTTTTTTTGAATCGATGGATATTGTGCTTGGGAATAAAATTTATACACAATGACTAGATTATCTTCATGTTCCATTTAGATGTGCTTGTTTCCACCATGTGGGACATTTTCATGTATATTGTGAGTTGGGTTTTAAAAATTTTCACCAGACCCCTGCTCGGGGAATTACCTAGTTGCCACAACACAAGAATCCATCAGACAAAAAATATGGTTCATCTACTCTTGTTTCCTCCAAATTCGTGGACTCCAAACCCATTGATGATAAAGATTTGGATTGTATTAAATATTCTCCTTCCTAGCATGAAAATCCTTTGTCCTGTGACACATTACAAAAGGTGGGGATGACCTCGTAACTGAATAATTTAACTAGAGACCTAGATTTGTCATAGGCCTAGCACAACACTTTAGCTTCCCTTTGGAATATGCCTCTTCCTCCTCTCCAAGGTGATGGTAAGTTTTCCTTTCCGAATGTCCCTATCATTGATCCATGATCTACCTTACCAGTTCTTGATTCTACTATAATATCAGGGGTGAGGATTGAGACTCTCCCTAACAAAAAGGATCCCCTTTATGTCTTCTCCCACACACTCCTCTGATGATTTCCTCCCTGGATTTCCACTTGCTAACATCCTGCAATCCCCCCACATTCCCTGCCTCAAATCGAGACTTTCTTGCTCATAACCAAACTCTTTTTCATTGGGAAGAGATCCATATTTCCTGCAACCAAGGGGACTTTGTGTCGAGGTTTCAGGAGGACTAGGTCCTGACTCTACAAAGAATTGGTCCCTCCAAAAGTTGGATGCAAATTTGCAATTAAGCGTGCACAAGAAAAAACGAATCACGAAGTATGTCAAGGCAAGCAAAAATTAATCACTAGGGTCCTTAGTGTAGGGATGACCTTACATAAGGTTACCCAGTGATCATTTTATCTGTAAACATCAGGGGCTTAGGAGGGAAAATCAAAAAGTTGTCCCTTTGTAGTCTATGTGACATTTCGAAGCCTGATGTTATTCTTCTCTAGGAAACCATGGGCATCTTCGATTCCTTTATTTTTTATATTAAGCGACTTTTTCCTGGTTGGCAGTTCATTGGGACAGACTCTGTGGGATTATCTAGTGGCTTAATTACTAGACCATCCCTTAGGATTTCACTCCTTAGTTCCCACTCTATTGAGTCTGGCCTTTTCTATGATATTTATAGTTTCGAGCTAAATTGCCACTTCAAAATTCTCAATCTCTATGGACCATATACTGACAAGGATGAAAGTCTTATATGTTGGGTATGTGTTATATTTTTTTCATGTGTGTGTGTGTGGGCACGTCAAATACGACAACTATGTCTGACGATTTTTGCTATTTTTAGCGGATTTTGCTATTTTTAGCGGTTTTGTAAATTAATATTGGATTAAGGGATTAGGGTTTTGGTATCTACGGAATACCTAAAAAAATTGTATATATTGTATGGTGAATGGTGAAATTTGATATAATGAATATAAGAAAGGTTTTCTCAATTGAGGGTTTCCTGTATAAAATCTCTGTGTACTCTGTGTATGAGCCATTGATTAATTTTTGTCTTGCTTAAGAATCTATATGCATTGCTTTACTTCGCAGGTTTAAAACTTACATTATCCTTGGTGGCGATTTAAACTTTATTGTAAATAAAGATGAGATCTGGGGCATACAAGGTTGGGACGATAAAATATCAAACTTATTTTATGAGAAATTCAAAGAGTGTAATTTAGATGATGTGGAATCAATGACTTTGAAATCTACTTGGTGTAATAATCACAAAGGGGTTGAAGGTATCCACAAATGGAACGACCGTTTTCTAGTCAAATAAGGCCTCCTACACTCCATAAATATTTATCGTTCTTGGGTAGGCTTGATTTGTTGTTCAAATCATTGGCCCATTTACTTGTAACTTGGCAAGATAGACACTAAACTGGGCTCACCCTTCAAGTACTACTCTATTTGGTCTAGTATCGATGATTTTAAGAATTTAGACCACTCCATGTGGCTCCCTCTGTCTACGGAAAGGAATATCTTAGCCAACGACCAATTGTTTGAATCTTCAGGATCTAAAAAAGGCAGCCTTGGCTTGGGCCAAATCCCATAGGCATGCGATTGGGAAGGACCTCATTTCTATTGAAAAAAATATGGAGGCTTTGTATGCTCATGCACTTGGAAATATGTAAGTCAATGTAGAGATAAGGGATCAATGTAAATAGATGGACAAAAAACATCATGCCCTTATAATTGAAAAAGAGTAGATGTGGACTCAAGAGTCGTGCTCTTTGGTTAGAGGCACATTATCATAACACAAATCACTTCCAAAGATTTGCAAACCATGGGAAGAATTGAAACACTACTTGGGAACTGGAGGATCAACACGGTAACAAGAAAAGGGGATTTTCTGACCTTGCAGGCTTGGGGGTCTCATATTTCAAATAAATATTTGAAAATAAAGAGCATGAATCTATTGATGACATGCTATGTCTATTAATACTCTTCCCAAAAATGATCGTCCAGGAATACAACAAAGGTTTTTTCAAAGAAATAACACTGGAAGAGATTTGTGGGGTCCTAGACACATTCAAAAAAGAAAAAATTCCTAGCCTAGATGGTTAGACTATAGACTTCTTTGAGCTAGTGGGAAATGATCTAGTTCTTGCTTTGGAAGATATCAGGCAGGGGGGTAAACTTAAACTATCTTTTAACATTATGTTCTTGACCATGATTCCTAAATCTGATCTTCTTGTCTCCTTTGAAGACTTCCTTCCCATCACTCTTTGTAATAGCCTTTATAAAATCTATTCTAAACTCATTTCCTTGTGTTTGAAGCCCCTCCTATCCAACTACATTTCCCCTTAAGTAGTTCGGCTTCCTCAAAGGTTGCTTAATACACAAGGAAATTGACGCAGTGCGGAAACGACTTCACTCCATTAAAACCAAAAAGAAATATGCTATAATCTTCAATACTGACCTTTCAAAAGAATTCGACATAGTTTCCTAGTTATTTCTTAGATTATTCTTACCACAGATCAACCTCAACCTTCATTCTGTTAAGTGGATAATGGCGGGTGTCACTAATTCTTCTTTTTCTCTTTTAATTAATAGATTTGACACCACCTTCTTCAATTCTGGTAGAGGGATCAAACAATGTTGCCCCTTATTACCCTATATTTTTATCTTGGTGATGGAAGGTCTTAGTCGAGCCTTGATAGAATCTCAACGAACTCTTTCCTTCCATGGAATCTCTTTCGACACTCAAATAGTTCTAACCCATTTACTTTTTGTTGATGAAATATTAATTTTTTGTTGTTGTGCTCTTGCAGATTGCCAATCTTTAAAGGATATTCTTAACAATTTTAGTGCAACAACAAGGGTGATCATAAATGATAGAAAATATTCCATCTATCTTCCTTCTATTTGTGAAGAGTTCAAAACCTTTTTCAACAATAATTTTCCTTTCGCACTCAAAGATATTGATGAGGGAATCTTGTATTTGAGTTATTCAATAAATCCCAATAATTCCAGCATTAAGGATTGGTCATGGTTAGTGTCAAAGGTGGAGCCAAAATTGAATCTATGGTGCAACAATTGGATCTCTAGGGGAGGTGATTCATGTTTTCTAGAACTTGATGGCACATATCCCAAAATGTATTATTATCCAAATCCAAAAATTTTGGTTTAATTGTCTCTAGAAGAGAATTTTATAATACAAAGGACTCCACCTGGTAAGCTGGAAATGCATTACTCTTCCCAAAGAAAGTAGCAGTTGGGGTATTAAGGATGGAGTAAAATTTGGGTAGGCTCTTGCGGCCAAATCCCTGTGGGTTTTCCTTACACATGAGAGTCTTTGGAAAAAAATACTCATTGAAAAATCCATCTCCCCTTTTTCTAGTATGGACCGGATCCGACTTAGAAATAAGCACAACTCGATTGCATCTTCACAATGGAGGGCATTGACAAAAGTATTTCTAATCCTTTGAAATTATCTAGCCTGGAGAGTAGGTAATGGTTCCCAAGTCAGGATGGGATCCAATGCACTCATAGGGTGTGATGGTTGAATTTTTCTTAAGGAGAATCTTATGTAGACTCCCATAACAAAAGTATTATGCACTTTGAATCAGTTGGAAAATTGGGAGGCAACCACAATCTGGAATCAAGCTTAGCACTCCTTAGATGACTTGGAACTAGATGTACACTGGGAACAAGATTGGAAAAATTATATCTCCGCTCTTCACCAAGCACGTATACATCTTACAGAGAATATGGATGAACTTGCATAGGAATATCCACATTCTGGAGGCTCATACTCAACCAAAAAGGGCCCCAAAAGACTACCCCTCTTTTTATGGTTGGTGCTCAAAGGTCATGTTTTAACCTGGGATCTACTACAAATAATTTTTCGTCAAGGAATGGGTATTTGTCCTCTCTTTTTTTTGGTGGAAGAATCGATCTTACATCCATTCCTTCATTGCGCCTTTGCCAATTTGGTTTGGTATTATTTGGAGACTTGCACAGGCATTACATGTCTTTGGTCAAAAGATAGCATCTCAAATGGCTTCAAGGAATTCTTCATGAATCCCAGTTTATTTAATTGGAAATCTCTGCCTCTTTTAGTATCGTGGGGTCTGTGGTTGGCATGCAATGAGCAACTCTTTGAAAACAAAGTTTCTCAATAGGTTATTGCTTTCACTCATTTCTTCAAATCCTCCCCCTGTGTTAAGCACCCAATATTGATTACTTCGCTAAGAATTAATACTTCCATGCCTTCGGGATTCTTTGATGACACTTGTCAAGGTCCTGAAAACAAGTGTGGAATAGGCTTCTCACTATACCTCTCATTGACACACTACATTCATGGGAAAGAAAATATTGGAACATGTTCAAATAATATTGTAGAGTTCTCATCTCTCTTGGCACTACTAAAGCTGGAAACCTTCAAAGGAATTCATAATTTTCATATCTATGGAGATTCCAAGTTGTGTATTGGGTGGTTGAAAAATGTGATACATCTTCAACATATGAACTTGATACAATTAGACCAGAAACTCCATTACATTGCCAGATCCTTTGAAGATTTAATTTTTACTCATATTTATAGGGAACTAAATGTAGAAGTTGATACACTCTCAAAAGAGGTGCTTTAGTTACAATCAAATGCTCTTGTTTGGGAGGAATTTCTTAATGACTCTTCCATAGCCCACGAGGAGGACACATTATTTTAAAAATAGCTTTTTGTTAGTTCTTTTGATGTATCTTTTTTTATATACTCTGGTTGATCTTTGATACCAATTACGTAATCTTCAGTATGTGATCTTTTTGTTGACTTGGTTGGTTGACCATTCTCTTGATTGTGCTTCAATGCCTTTTGATTGTACATCTTATTATTTTAATAGAAAGTACACTTTTTTGGGGGGAATATATATATATATATATATATATATATATATAATTAGGAAATGAAATTTATTTTTGAAGGGGAAATGTAGATACCTTCGTTGGGGCTATGGATACTCATTGGAAGTGGAACAAGTTATGTGATATCAAGATGACTCCAATGGGGATTTCTACGCTCATGGGAAATGGAGAAACATTATGAGGATGTGATGAACCTACCTATACAAATCTTTATTTTATTTTTTAAATGCCAATATCAATATGCCTTAAAAATACAGTTTAAGTCCTAATCATTGAGTCAAACTACAAAATGATAAATCACATTTTAATTTTTCTTGACCTTAATTGGTTAGTGGTGTTACTTGCAACATGAAATTTTCTTGCAATTTGAAGGAGGTCGCGTTATTAAAAAGGAGATAAAAATATTTGATTTTGTTGTATCCAAGTCTATAATTCAACATTATATAAACAAAATATGTCCCTTGGTCAGTATGAAAAATACTTTAGTGGGTAAATAAATTTTAAAACCTCTTATCATGATAATTCGATGTACAATGTGTTATAGATTTTTATTCAAAATAATTCCTTTTACCATAATCCCATTAGATACTTTATATGTTCTTCTTGCATGCATGTAAATTTTTCTTGTTTCCCTTTATCAAATTTCAATCACAATGAGTAATGCTAATTAATATCACAAATTCCATAGCATTTACTTTGACTTAAAACAACTTGTAAGAGGAAAAACAAAAGTAGAGTTAGATGAATATTCTTCAATCACCTTTTATTTAAAACAACACTATAAACACAAAACGATGATGCTAGTACATAAAAGATAAAAGTACCATGAGAAAATCCTCAGTTGCTCAAATAGTCCATGCCCTCTACAGAGTAACCACTTGTTTTAGCCTTGCTATCGCGCAGATTCTAGGTTGGGAAAAGATCGACCCAATCCAAAAACATGGGAAGACTGTGAGAGTATCTACTCAGTGTCCCCTTAGATGGACACTCTCCTCACTTTAGTGATGATGAAAATTCACCACAAGGGGGGAATCCCAGTGACCCTAGGGGAATTGAGACAAAAAGTGATATAATGGAAGGTGAAATCCCTATAGGTCGAAGTAAGAAGTGGAAAATGGCTTGGATAAGAGGGATAAGTTTCCAAAGTGGAGTGTACCTGCAAAAGAGTATTATATCTGCCCGAGACAAGACAAATTATAGATGTACAAGCCAAATAATCAAAATGACAAGCAAGTGAAGCTTGTTGTACTATATTGCAGCAGTAAACAAGAATATATAAAAAGTAAATGATAACAATGGCTGCAAAATATATCACCAAAATTCAAGTAAATGATGTAAGAGACTAAGCTACCAATTACTAGTTTAACTCTAGGAAATAGAACAAGACTTTAGTGACAATAGTAGGATGTTTATCTAATGTTATCAACAAGTTATTGTAACAGCCAAGTGGTTGTAGCAAAATTTTGCTACAACAACAAAATCCAACCACCAAAATGAGCAAGTAAACCACCCAAAAGATGGCCAATCTCAAATAGATTAAGTATAGCGGCTTCCAAGCAGATTTCAATGGTTGAAAAGTGAATAAAAGAAAAAAATTAAGTGATTTTTCTGCAGCCCTATGGCTGTAGCATAAATTTATTATAGAAGCAAGAAATACTTAGCAAAGATAGATGCCCTAGGGGCTCAGGAAAGCCAATAACATGTAGAATTGAATCCACTTTAGACAAATGAAATATCTCAATAAAACATGTTTTTCAATGCAACAATTTTATTTCTCCAATGCAATTTTCAGATTAGTACGTTTAATCTATTGGGTAATAGAGTCTTGGTTGTATGATTTGGATTCAATACTTCTCTAGGGGTGTAAGCCCTTTTACTCCCTAGAGTAAGAGAATCCAACAAATGTAAGTCTAGGAGGGTGTAAGCCCTTTTTCTCCTCCTAGCAAACTTGTGAAAAAATGACTTATCAATTAACATTTAAGATGAAATTTGGTGGAGGGTGTATGCCCTTATACTCCTCCAAGGGTTTTAGACAAATGTAACATGAAACAAGTAGAAAATACCAACAAATGCAGAAATTTACTTACCAATTCCACAAGATAGCAAGATAAAACCCTAGCTTTACCAAGTAATTTCCATCCACATGCAAGAATAATCCTCCAAGAGAAGTGTGCACAACTTTAGCTCCACAATATACTGATACACATCCAAAAATTTCACAAGAGAGAGATATCTCAAATGCCCAAAGAGGGAGAAAATTCCATCCAAGTATGTCTTCTCCCAAGTGAGAGAGCTATGAAAATGAAATGTGAAATGACATTTATTTATACTAGGTCATGTAAAATAAGTTTGTCCACTTAATTAGGGTAAAACACAAAATAAGGAGTTCGGCCTCCTTTATTTTTCCCCTTTACAATATAATTTCAATTTTACACAAAGTAAACCCTAAAAATATGATGTCATGTCCCTATAGGGTGACGTTTTGGCATTTATAGAAAGTCGTTAGGTTGTTGAAGGGGACGTTGGACCTCCAAAGGCCATGTGGCATCATGGGAAGTGTCTTCCTCTCCATCAATCATGCTAAACCATCATCAAACCTCACCACCATCAATAAAACCATAGCCCAAAGTGATGTCAAACTTAAAAGCATAGTGTATGGCCTCCAAAGGCAAATCGTTGAGCAAGTGAGGGATAGGTATCTTCCTCCAAGGTGTCTTCTCTTACCTCCAAAGGTAATGTCCATCATCTACCATCTCCCAATGTGTGGGTCATGGCATTCATTATGTGGGCTTCTTTCCCCATTAAAGGCCCAAGCTAGGCTAATTCCTCCAAAAATGTCCACCAAGCAAGGTCCTGCAAAGACAAATGAATGTGCTCTTCAAGGGTCTCAAGTCAAATGTATATTTCCAAGTAAAATCACATTTAATAAAAGATCCACCTAAACATGTGCATCAAAATTACCTTTTCAAATCAAACAAGTGCTCAAAGACCCTATGCAACTTGCCAAGTTTAGGTATGGGAGGATTTTCATGGTGACCTATTGGATGATTCATTCCTCAATTCAATGAGTGTGTCTTGGGTGGACCCTCTCTAAGTCATACAAAGAAGATGAAGTGGATGGGGGTAAAAATTTTGGGCAGGGAGTTCATGACATACAAGGGTTTGTATTGTCTCATTTATGGGTGCCTTTGTAGAGGGTGTGTTGCACCTTCATTTTCAATGCAACCTTTTTCCAAGACCATTTATTTCCATTAATTAATTAATGTGTTTCCAGGTTGAAGCCAAAGTGGGAATTCTACCTAAGCATGAGAAACATTTCCCACCTTGACTCTACCCTGGTCACATTGTGCTTCCCCAAGTTGAAGACAATGTGTGGGACTTCTACCTATAAGTATGAAAAACATTGCCCACACATTCTCTACCTTGGTTGGCATTTTTAAATTGTTATTTTTCACAAGCCCCGTTAGTTTCTTATGAGAGACATTTCATTGCCCTCAGGATCCCTGGGCGAGCATCTAGAATGTTTATGATTGGATTTTATCTTTTTCCAACTACAAGCCTCTAGGCCTTCAACCCCTTCTTCCATGAAATGAGTTACAATCACTTCTTGGGTTAGTACACCTGGAAATCCCAAAAGACGAGGAGACAAAAATGATGAAGTGTGGAAAATGATAAGTATGATCGAGAATGGTATGATGACTCATTAAGGAGACCTACCAGTAGAAAACCTTTCCCCAAGGGTGACCATTTACTAGGGAGCAATGTCAACCACCAAGGTGAAACAAGGCAAAGAGCATAATTCCCAAGAAGATGTTTTATATTCAAGAGCAGCTTTTAATGCAACATACTCAAATGCCTCAAGTATTAAAGTGACACTTACCACAATACATGACTTGTACCTCATGGAGCAAGTCCCATTGTCTTCTAGAAACAAGTTGATGTGGTGGATGCCATCATGATGAATCAAAGAAGTATGGTGGTGAAGCGGGTCTCCATCTGTGTAAGTCGATGTCATAAGTCAATCCATCCATAGGCACTCCATGTCTGCAACCTGAGGGGCTCGAGACATCATCTCCTTAGTTATCCCTAGAAATGGGGGATAACAAGCCTTACAAGCAAGGCATTTTTTTCTTGCATACTTCTTGCTTTATTTCTGACACATCCTTTATCAGAAGGTCAAGTTTCTTTTCAATGACTGAAACGAAATCAACCTTAGGATTAGAGGTTGATACCTGAGCCTCTTCTTTTTTCAACCACTCAAGTATGATTTCATTCTTCCTTGGTCATCCATTGTTCCTCTTAACCACCTCATAAGTGGCAGGAGCTTCATCTTTATACATGAGAACACAAATATCGGGAGTAATATGTGCATAAATCAACTCATTCTTTTTTATTGTAGCAATATCACTATATTTGTAATACTACAAACAAGGTGTAATCATCGAGATTTATATACATTTATAAGTTTCTTTCAAAATCATCTCATCAACTTTTCAAACAGAAGACAAAAGATGTGAGAAAGTGATAAGAACGATTAGCTTTTAAAGGATTTTTAGACTCAAGACTAATTATGAAAAACAATCTTTACTCAATATTGAAAGTTCTATGAGAAGAGATCCATATCATATTAGTAGTCCTTGGCATTAAATGCTTATTAATTGACTACCATATCAGTAGTCCTTTGGAAAATTGAAAGATGGAATGATGGGTCATCACACACACTTGGTAATTAATTCACATGTGATCCCCTAGCGGAGATAGATGTTATAACCATTTTAATAAATGAATTCAATTAACTAATGCTCCAAAAAGAATTTTCCCGATGTTGAATTTGATGGAGGTATTATGGAATAATATTGAACATATATTTAAATTGTTGTATAAAAAAGAGTGACATGGATTAATGAGAAGAGGAGAAATGGGTTGAACACAGTCAAAGGAAATCATTCTTGTCCAACCATAGTTCAATAGATGGTGGGTGAAAAAGTAAAGGATTAATTTATTATGTGTGGGTTAAAATTCAAAGTAGTGGCTTTAAATTAATGTGATGGTAATTCAGATCTGACTGTGTGTGAAGAGCATAGATCAACACTTCTTATTGATTATAGAGTGTGGAGATGTAGTTTGTTAACATGACTCATTGCCTCCTTAAATTGGAAATCACATTAATACATGTGGCCATTTCTTATCAATTGTAGAGGCAAAAGACACAATCACAAAACCAATATCGTTGCCTCCGCAAATCCCTAAAACATAATTAATGAAATCACATAGCAATAATTATGGCTAGGTAAGAATGATAAATAATCCCTATGTTAATCATTTAATCCCAAATCAAAAGATGACATGTGATTGAAGCTAATTTGCATTTGCCTATAGATAACAATTGAGAGTTGTGGCAAACAAGAGTTGGTAGTAAAATTTCAAAATTCCAAGACAAACGGGTATAATCATTTTCATTTTTTACAATCAATTAAACGTTGATGCCATACATGATCAATTGGTCTAATTTCCTTCTCTGAAGTGTTTCGGGTATCAATCCTATTTGATTTATATCATGTTGCACTATTATTTTACTCATTTTGAACATTTAGGATTGAACAACATTGATCAACAAGATAAACCCATTCTCGTTTTAGATTGGACAAAAAATGTTAGGGATCAAGGTCAAAAGAATGGTTTAAAGATATTTGTAGACCAATTCATGTATACTATTTATATATTTGTTCGTAATGAATGTACACCGACATTATTCATAGAATGATAGAAATTGCTTCAATTGAGTCTTGATTATAGGGTAAGATATTGGTATCTTTTTGAAGAATGTACTATTATTTGAATTTATAGTTCAGAACTTAACCATACTTACTTCCAGTCTTCCTAACCCCAATAATTTTTCCTTTAGAGTACATTAGGAAAATATTGGACTCATACTTCATCTGTTTTTCTACAAGAAATCTAAAAGTCACTTTCACTTTGCCTATTTAAGTATTTCCTTTTCTAGTCAAAAGTAAATGTGCTCTTCTTATGGTTGAAAAAATGACAATATTTAAATTTTATGGAAGGAAAAGCTTGGAATTATGATCCATATCACATTATTTCAAAATTGAGAGTTGTCATTAGTTTTTCCCCATTATATTCATCATGCAGATCTAGATATAGAGAGTTTATAAAACAAAGAAAGATAGACAAAAGTACAATAACTTCTACAAGGACAACACGTTTGGTCATGTGTAAACAAACTGTTAAGAAAGAATCGATCGTTAAACATAATGCACCAATTGAAATCATTCCAATTGAAGATGATAAACCTTCAACATAAGTCAATGTTATACTAAGTTCTATTGCAACTATGGTAGTACATCTAGACAATGGTACATCAATGCAAGAAATGGACTATATCATGGAGACTCCTGATAAAATAGAAATGCTAAAAAAAAGAATAGATACAGAAACCAAGTGAGTGGGATGAAAGTCAAATAAGTGGGTCATTGTCCAAAAGAATGAGAATAGATTTAAAATAGGAATCAAAAGAATAATCAGATGAACAAATTGTTGGGAGATATAGGAAGGAAGACATAAATGCTAGTGGATTGATTCCTAGAAAGTCCATGATTTCTATCATTTAGATTCCAACAATGAGTAAGCCTTATGAAAAAAAAAAAATGAGAGACAATAGAGTTTGAGTTTGAGGGTGAAGAATCTAACTCAATAGAAGAACATGAATAAGATGAATAAGAACATCATACTCCAACATTGAGGAGGTTGGTTCGAGAAATAAGGCAACCGAAAATGAATACTCTACCTAATTTTCATTCTAGTTTTTCTTTATATATTATTGATGATGATCCTAAAACATTTAGGGAGACAGTGGATTTCGAGGATGGTAAACTCTCGAAGAAGGCCATGGTTGAAGAAATGGTGGCCTTGGATAAGAATGAGGCTTGGGATCTAGTTGTGTTGTTGGATGGAAGAAATCTCGTTTGTAGCAAATGGGTATTTAAGAAGAAGTTGAATGCAAAAGGTAAAGTGGAGAAGTATAAATCTCACCTAGTAGCAAAGGGATATTCCTAGGTAAACGGACTTGAGGTTGAATGACCAATGGATCTTCATCCATTGATCCTTCAATTTGAATGATACCTTTTGGTAAACCTCTCGTTTCCTTTGTTTGAGTTTCCAATGGTTTGTGCTTACCCAACATCCATCCCTCCTATAGCCTTAAGCTTTTCCTTCCCTTCCTCTTTTTGATAGGGAGGTTTTTTCCACCATATCTTCCTTGTAAATTTATAAGCACAGTCCTCAACTCCATGTCGATATGCATGGCATCTCACACATAGAAAGAAAATTTTCATAGCCTACAATATATTTATGTGATTTTGACTCCATTATGATTTCCATGTGGTTAGATGTAACGTCCCCAACTTCCATGTCACATAAAAAAAATTCTTCGATGTCATTTATTAATTACCATGCCCTACATATACATTGAATATGTAGTTTTAACAACATAAAATGCATGTATAAATATATACAAATATACCACAATAGAGTTAACAGAATTAACCACACATAAATCATTATAAATACATAAAATACACTTATCTTTTAATTAAAATCGTTGCCCAGCCATAGACTTTGTTGTTCATTCATTCTTATCAACAGGTCACCCCCGAGCTAGGGATATGACTCCACCAGGGCAAAGGCTACCTAAGACAAAATAAGATTTGATAGACAACAAAAACTCAGGACAAGACCAGTGGCACCAACTCTAGCAACAATCCCCTCTCACAGCCTCTCATTCCCCACAACTTGTCCCACCCAAATAATTGTACCCCTTCACTGCTCCACAATCCTTCGATTGTCCATTTTTTCTTCCAGGGATTCAACAATTGTCTAGACAAGACGTCTCAGAACTCTGTGAACTTGGAACAAGGTTGCACTAAGAGTTACAACACCCACTAGCCCATCACACAGAGAAATCTATTCCCGACAATTCTCTCACCCAAAGAGAATGCTCCATAACCTTGACAACCTGCTTATTCAACCCAAAGCACCAAGGATTTACAGGATGTCAACAACTTCACAACTACTCCCCCTCCAAGCAATTATATGAATAATGTAATGAAATGAATGAGTGAATGATTGGAAAGAATGAGAAATACACTAAATTCCCAAGATTATAAATGCATGTGCCCTTTTTGACACTTGGCACTCAAGGAACAATTTTGTCCCCCACTTAGTAATTTGTTCCTCCACTTAGGAACTTAGAATAAAATTATATCACAAGACTTAGGACTTAGGAATAATATTATTGTATTCCTTGGCTTAAGCCCCCTTGACTTAGCCCCTTTTCCTCTCATGTCATAGCCCCATTACTGTATCATGGAGTCCTAGCCCCCCATACTCTTTCGTCTAACTTTGTCTGCAACAATGATGTATTTTATTAACATATCCAAGTGTGATTATATATTATATTTGTCAAGATTGTTGGCCTTTCAACACATAGCCTCTCCAATCTAATAATCACACAGGCAGTCTAGCCAAAACATATATATACAAAGGCACTCTGGCCCAAAAACATTATATCTCACCATACTATAAAATATATGTACATTTACAACTTGAGGTTCAGCCTCAGGGTACTACATTCCCCTCCCCCTTATTTATGCAATGTCATCAGTGCATTATATACACATGTACATTCAAAATTCTTCAAAAATCTCTAAGAATATGCAAGTATTCTTCTTGCATGGCATCCTCATGCTCCTCGTGTCGCAACTTCATGAATGTAACAAGTTCATTGGATCACACTTGCTCCAAGCCCTTGTCATTGAAGCTTGTTTCCTTCTAGTGCCTTCTTTCCAAGTGTCCACTTCATGTCTTCATTTTCCAGCTGCTATATGGTTATTGCTCTATCTCACAAAGCTACCTTGAGCAACAATTCAACTCATTGTTCTTTCTGACACACCCTCATGATTCTAACTACCATGCCATATGCATTTTTTAGTTGCCTATGCCTTGTTGCACTCACCCTTTAAGGCTCAAACATCTCTTCTCTGCTACACAGTCCTTCGACAATCCATCTTGCCAAGGCTTTCACACACAATGAGAGTGCCAACTCATCACTAGACCTCCACTAACGGTTTGCACTCTGTGGAAATCATAGGGTTCCAGTGTCCTAAAAATAGTCTTTCTTCCTGAGATTTCCAACTTTAATGGCTATAATCTCATCTGTATCACACACATACAATTATCATGAGACAACATCTTAACAAATTCACTTAAAAATTCAAATTTGTTTTCATAAGGAAATTCAAATTTTCACAAGTATGTGGTCCCATCTCATAATTGTTTGGCTCTTTGCAGCAACATGCATTAATCTTTCATATGGGATTTCAAGAGTGCCATACTCTAGACCATTTTTACCTGTAATACTCTAAACCTTTCATTCAACCAAACATATTTGTCAGTATCTCATGTACAATATATTTTCATTGCAACAATTAAAAAAATTACAAGGTGATCTAAGAATAGTTAACAATTCAATCACATCCATCAATCCTTCTATTAACTAGAATGAACTATCTTTCCCTTACACATGCATTATCAACTATGACGATTTTCCTTCATCTAACCATCATTATTTTGATTTCTCTATTCCCTGATAGAGTTTTCATATAGTCCATCCTCATGTGACTACTTTAACCTGCAACTCTTTCATTGCAATATCTAACAACTCCTGAAATGTTCTGAACTTCATGAGTTAGTAATAAGCACATCATTTCGGTTGTTAGATTAATCATTTCTATGCAATATAATGTTGAATTTGGTAGCTTGGAGGTACTTCGGCATTGGTAGCGCTTAGCATGCGGAAGTGACCAAACAAGCCTTCTCCTAGTGACTTTATAATGTGTTTTTATAAAGTGAATTTATAAAGTTGGGCCTTTTAATTTTTTAATGTAAAAGTGACTTTATGATGTTATGGGTCACTTTAATGACTTAAGTGACCTCAACGAATGATTAAGTCGTGACCGTTGATCTTGAGGGAAAGTGAAGAGTCACTCATGGGAGATCAAGGGTTAGAGGAGTTACATTTCAAAATTGCTTAAATGAAGCTCATTAGGAGGAGGGCGCACTTTTGAGGAGAGCTTGAGGGAAGGTGAACGGGCATGCATCCTAAGGAGGAGTGTTGGATTGGAGGAAGAGCTACAACAAGGAGGGTTTGGCAATCCCAAGGAGTGGGATTGGCACGCATCCCTAGAAGCATAGCATCATTTATTGCAATCTGTACAATAGCAATAAAGGAGGTCGTACCGCTGTGTAAGTTGGTCGTACAGTAAAAGGAGAGCACATAAATCGAGGTTGTAAGTTTACAATAGATTGGAATGGATTTCTATGCATATTTGCTAAGTTTTTAATGTTGTTCCGTACAATTTCTTTTGACACATTTTTCTATGCAGATTTATGACTGTTTCTGAAGATTTATTGGTTGTCATGGGTCATACAGGTCGTACATCCATGGTTGTCTTTGTTAGATACAGTTTGGGACTGTTTGTATAGTTCAAAATTTGACTGAAAGAAGTCATTGACTGAGTTTTAATGCTGATGCTATTTGTTGTTGTAAAATTTCAGAAATTCCTAAAGCTGAATAAACACTTTTTCCTCCTCAAAACTGTCCAATTTTCTGAATAATTCTTCAAGTGTTTATGCACATATTTTTGTGCCAAATGTGGGTTATTGTCTGTTGTTCATAATTGTATTCTTCTTCTATTTTATTTCAAAACTTTTCTATGGTTATTTCTGTTCATAAAGAACAATAGTATGACTGTTGTATTTTTATAGGAGGTTGAAATCTAATTTAGTCTAAGTGGTATACTGAAATAAGATGTATTTTAACATTGTATCAGAGCAAGTGCTCTGAAGTTCAGTATTCAGCTTTTGGCACTTGGGACAACAAATGATTTGTTGAAGCATTAACTTTAATAAAGGTGAAGGTTCTTTGTGAGAAGGACAAAGATTACTTCCAGCGTCAGGTTTGAAGATAGGTTGGAGGGGATCTCCAACTACCTACAGTGGAAGGTTAGAATTAGTAGTGTTCTCAAGGAGAACAAATTGTGGTTGTTTGTGAACACCATTATACCTATACCTGCTTCATATCCCATAGCTCTTGATGTTCATGAGGTGAGGGAAGCCAAGATTCAGAGAATCATCTTGGACGGGGTCAAAGACCACATTATTCTACACTTGGCTGAGAAGAAGACATCCAAAGAAATGTGGGATGCACTAAAAAATTTGTATGAGGCAAAGAACGAGAACCGGAAAATGGCTCTCCGAGACAAGCTCCATGTTGCTAGGATGGTCAAAGGAGAGAGTGTGGCCACCTACCTCACCCAGGTTACACAGGTGAAGGACGAGTTGGTAGCTGTTGGAGAAGTCATTCCTGACTCAGAGTTGGTGCAGATAGCCCTTAAAGGCTTCACTAAGGAGTGGGAGGTTTTCATCAAGTGTGTGGTGGGGAGAGAGAAGCTCCCTGACTCGAGCAAATTGTAGGATGATTTTAGACAGGAGGATATCTGGGAGGGATCTCAGGAAAAGGCATTGGATGGTGTAGACGACAAGAACATTTCTCTTGTGGCAAAGGGCAAAGAGAAGAAGAAGGACATGATCAAGGTGAGATGCTTTTCATGTCACAAGACTGACCACAATGCTAGTCAATGTTCGAACAAGAAGAAGAAGAAACCAGAACCAGAGGTGTTAGCTTCAACAAAGGTTGTAGAGTTTGCTGAGAGATATGAGAAGGAGTTCTCTCCCATGACTGGTCCTGTGGGTAGTGGGTGCCTAGCATTCGAGGACATTGAGTCTTGGTTTGTGGATAGTGGAGCTTCTTGGCACATGACTGGGTTGAGGTCAGTTTTCTTCGATCTGACATAGATAGACTCAGACTGTAGAGTGAATTTTGGAGCCGGCCCACAACTTGCAGTAAGGGGGGTTGGAAGGGTGAGATTCCAACTAGATTCGGGAGGTCTTTTGGAGGTTGCCGAGGTGTTATATATTCCAAAGTTGACAGTTAATTTTCTCTCAGTGTCAGCTTTAGATGAGAGGGTATTTGGAGTTGTCTTCTACGGTGGACATGTGTTTTTATATCCTGTAGGAGCAACTGCTGACACAACAATAATTCTTGGTGTCAAGTATGAGGACCTATATAGGTTATTGGGTCGACCTGTGTTGGGGTCCAGTGGATTTATGGACTCATATTTTGTGTCGGAGATTTGGCAGGTAGCACAGAAGAGAGAGTTGATACCGGGGACTCAATATTCTTCTGAGACTCTCAGAGGACTCAACATGCATGAGTCGACACAGATGGATGCTTAGGAGAGTGTGCAGTCTCCTAGGAGCATGTTTTCAGTTCATGGTAAGACAGAGGTAGCAGCAAAGACTTCCAATGCAGTGGGAGTAGTGGATTCCTCTTCAGAGGGAGCAGAGACTTCTAGTACATAGGGAGCAGCTATGGCAACTAATGAGATGGAGACAGATTCTAGTGGTGATACCAAAAGTACCTCTCTCACTAAGAGGGGGTGTTGAATTTGGTAGCTTGGAGGTACTTCTGCATTGACAACGCTTAACATGTGGAAGTGACCAAGCAAACCTTCTCATAGTGACTTTATAATGTGTTTTTATAAAGTGATTTTATAAAGTTGGGTCTTTTAATTTTTTAATGTAAAAGTGACTTTATGATGTTATGGGTCACTTTAATGACTTAAGTGACATCAATGAATGATTAAATCGTGATCGTTGATCTTGAGGGAAAGTGAAGAGTCACTCATGGGAGATTAAGGGTTAGAAGAGTTACATTTTGAAATTGCTTAAAGTCAGCTCATTAGGATAAGGAGGGCACACTTTTGAGGAGCGCTTGAGGGAAGGTGAAGGGGCACGCATCCTAAGGAGGAGTGTTGGCTTGGAGGAAGAGATACAGCAAGGAGGGTTTGGCATGCATCCCTAGAAGCATAGAAACATTTATTGCAATCCATACAACAACAATAAAGGAGGTCGTACAGTTGTGTAAGCTGGCCATACAGTAAAGGGAGAGCACATAAATCGAGGTTGTAAGTTTATAGCAGATTGGCATGGATTTATATGCATATTTGTTGAGTTTTTAATGTTGTTTCGTACAATTTCTTTTGGCATGTTTTTCTATATAGATTTATGATTGTTTCTGAAGATTTATTGGTTGTCCTAGACCATATAGGTTGTAGAGCCATGGATGTCTTTGTTAGATACAGTCTGGGACTGTTTTTATAGGTCAAAATTTGTTTGAAAGAAGTCATTGACTGAGTTTTAATGTTGATGTTATTTGTTGTTGTAAAAGTTCAGAAATTCCTAAAGCTGAATAAACACTTTTTCATCTTCAAAACTATCCAATTTTCTGAATAAGTGTTTATGCATATATTTTTGTGTCAAATGTGGGTTACTGTTTGTTGTTCATAATTGTATTTCACTACTATTTTATTTCAGAACGTGTCTATGGGTATTTATGTCCATAAAAAACAGTAGTATGGTTGTTGTATTTTTATAGGAAGCTGAAATCTAATTTATTCTAAGTGGTATACTGAAATAAGATGTATTTTAACATATAATATATGCATGCATTCACCAAAATGCATTCGATGATGTTTTCAAACATACACAATTCTATCTTAGCATGCATGCATGCAAATCTACAACTTTCACACTTTAATGGCATATTTATGCATACTTATTCAATGCACCCTTGCATTGATTCCATAATGCCCTTTATCTAGGTCATGCATCTCACCATGGTGAATTGGAAGGTCTGGCCAATTCCTTGATATATCATCTGTACGCTTACTATCATATGTTTGACCATTTGAATGTCTTCATTTTCAACCCAAACACTACACCAAGAATATAATTCTTTGGTGCTCTTCAGTGTTGACAAAAATGTTGCAGTCCAAACATCAATTATAAGAAGGAAGACCATTGGATACTTGTGTGGCACCATAGTCTTTCCATATCCAACCATGTCATGGCCCCACAATGAGGTAATAACCAAAGTAGGTCCGAAGATATATCCTTGTTATATAAATGAATACCAATAAAGCTAGATGTATCAACACATTTTTGACATGATATTATATCATATGAACGCATTCAAAAACTAAACATTTTTTATAACTATCCTAGGCCTTCAGCTTTTACCACACCCAGTGGTATATCATTCCAAGGAATAATTTCAAAACACATAATAATATCACTTTAGATATTAAAAATATGACTAAGAGAATTCTTACATAAATTCCCTTCAACATTTATGCAATATAAGTACATCAAATTCATACATGGATAGTTGTCATTTAATTTATTTGATGCTAACATAATTTGTTGGCACTTGTAACAACTTACATACTCCCTTTATCAGCCTTATGTTCAGTGATTAACCATTTTCATTTGTCCTCGTATGGATGGCTATCAACAACAATACCATCAACACTCTTAGTTGTGCAATAAACTTATTTTTTCTTGGCACAATTGTGTCATGATTAATAGCTTTCAACTAACATAACTTCATCATTCCATATATAACAATAGACTATTTTTAGTCTACAACATGTTATATACACTCAAACATTTTCACATGAACTAATGCATATATATATGCACTAAGAATGCATCCTTACGCCTACAAGTGCATATGCATTCCAACTTCCTATGTTATATATTTTTGTCCAACAAACCATATCATAATTTTTGCTACAACAATTGCATCAACCTCTTCCATCATTTACAATGCTCTTTATTGTTCTTGGTAGTCCTCAATTATCACTGGATTCATGTATCCTTTTATTCTCTTACTATAATCATTGCACATGATTACTTGCTTCCATGAACAATTTTCTAGCCAAATCACACTTGAACACTTTACATTTTCAGCCATGTTGTCCTATTGACTTTGAAACTTCAACATTTGATTATTTTTCTGAATCAAACTAATTCAGCTTTGCCTTGTCTAAACACTTCATCACTTGTGGTGCATGCACCATTATCTTCTCCTTCCTTATCCATTAGCCTCAAACTTGAATTCCCTAGTCAATATTCCAACATACTTCAATGTTGTACAAATGTCTTATTTTTCTTCAGCTTTGCCCTATCTAAACACTTCATCACTTGTGGTGCATGCACCATTATCTTCTCATTCCTTATCCATTAGCCTCAAACTTGACTTCCCTAGTCAATATTCCAACATACTTCAATGTTGTACAAATGTCTTCTTTTTCACTTCATAGAGAATACCTTGAAGTTGTCAGTGTTACCTTTACTTGTCATCGTAAACTCCATTGATACTTTCAGCTTTCTAGAATATCACCATTGGCTCCTTTCCACTTGAGATGGTTTCTTTTCAGGCGCCATCTCTTTTGCAAATAATATCAAGCATAGGAATATTTTCTTCTTCATGTGACTCTTAATGATTTCCCTTCTAAACATCACCTCCATACTTGAATCCTTTTGACTTGCCATCCCATTTCACCCTGGAAATGCACTTAGCACCCTTGGAATGCACTCAACCTTCTCTATATGCATCAACAATTCTCTTCTATTGCTATCATCATTTCTTGCTTGTGTTTTGCAATACACTCCAAATAGCTTGGCATCCGCCTCATGGTACCTTTTTCCATTATCTCAAGGTGTTCAAGGAATTTGATCAGTCCTAGAATTCTTATTCCATTTATGGAATACCCTTCCTTGTGTTGAAATATTGTAACTGCAAAGAATATTCTACCTATTATTGAGCTATTATCTTATAGATCAAACCCCTTTTGTGGATTGATCATGTTGGGCTTTGTATAAGACCAAATCCTCTTTTGTGGATTGGTCAAACCCTAATTATATGTTGTTAATTAAGAAGTCACCCCCCAGGCCTAATTAAAGTGGTTTTAACCACCAAGTGAAGAAGTTTGCCCTGCTTGATGAAGAGACACCACCCTAATGTCTGCCAGCTAGTATAAATAAGAGTGGAAGACGCATCATTAGCTCACTCACTCAAGTCACTCATCTAGTGTACAAGTTTGAAGGAAGCTGCAATTGCAAGTTGCCAGAAGAAGGAAGAGAGAGACACATTGTTCAGTGTTGGATATTCTCTTGTGTTTGATTTATTATCTTGACATTGTATTGACATTCTATATTAAGGAAGTTTTTGTTGGGTTTTTTCCCCCATGAGGGTTTCCTGGGAAAAATGTTGTGTACCTTGTGATTCTGTATCTTTCAGTGATTATACTTATGCTATTATTGTCTAGTAAATTGAAAAGAACTTAACAACTGCTCTAAATTTAACATGGTATCAGAGCTTGATTGAATAAAGCACCTTTCACTAGTTTACCAAAAATGTTATTGTTGTTGTACAAGAAAATTAGGGATTTTTTGTTGGAAGAGAATTCCAACCTAAAAACTATCTAGGAAAGTGTTCCCTAGCCTAGCAAACTCATTGGCAGCCAGAGCGCACCTTTTCAGTGACCAGAGCCTCTGGAAAGTGAAACCCTAGTTTTCATTGGTACCAGAAAACTAGGAAACTAGAACCAATACCAGAAGTACCAGTCCAGATTTGCGCAGGCCCGGTTTCAAGAGGTAAAATTTGGATTTTCAAAAAATTGACTGCACCAGATTACTCACCTCAGTCAAGCGCACCTCCTGGTAAATTTAGAGTTAATTTGTGAGCACTTTCGATTTTTGGTCATTTTCCCAGCTCCAAGTCAAGATGTCTACAAGCACCAAGCTTGTTGACAAGTTAGAAGGTGTGGATAACTTACATTCCTGGAAGTATAGGATTGCACTCATTCTTGAAGAGAATGACCTTGCAAGATTCGTCAAAGAAAATGTACCAAAACCCACAGATGCTACAGCTAAAGAAAAGTATCAGAAATACATGGTTAGCGCCAAAAGAATCATTGCAGACTCTATCAAAAATCACTTGTGTTAGCACAAGAATTTGCAGTAGCAATTTTGGTCATTTCGCAGCACCGGTGAATTAGGAGTTTCCGCAACACTCTTGTGATTTGTAGTGTTCCTGAAATTGGTGATTTGGTAGCGCTTTTAGATTTCGTAGCGCCAAGAGTTCTTTGGTCATTCATAACGCCAAGTGGCCAGGATTGGTGCCAACTTACGCTATTGGCATAGTTAGAATATGAGCATTTCGGAAATTGCACAGTCATTGGTGCTACGAAATCTGCAGAGCTATTTCAGAACTGGCGCTACGAAATCTGCAGAGCTATTTCAAGAGTGGCGCTACGAAATGTGCAGAACTGTTTACAGTGGTGCTATAGAATTTCATGTAGTGGTTACTGTTACAAATTTGATCATAAAACCAAAACTATGAGAATTTCCTGTAGTGGTTACTGTTACAAATTTGATCATAAAACCAAAACTATGAAGTGGGTTTCTCTGAAATTTTTTGTAGAGGAAGATGATATCCCTATTGACTTGCTGACCATATTTCATCCTAACCTTGTTTGTAAATTGAGAGAAACAATTAAAACGCCAGTGCGCTACGAAATGGGCTGCCAATTCTTTGTTTTGCACAGCTGATTCGATATTCGCCTTGTTGGGAGGTTGTCAGTGGTCAAAGAGGGTTCGAATGACTTCTCATGGATCAATTAGATGTCAAAGGACACCTGCACCTAAGTTTTAGCTCCATTAAAGACCTCATGCAGTGAGGTGGAAACAATTTATTAATGACTTCCAACAATTTACTGAAAATTAATAGTTTGTTGGATTTTTGTCTCTTCCTATCTCCAAGGCTTAGAATCCAATGCAAGAGATGGGATTCGACCTCCTAAGGATATTTGGATGCTATTTTTTATTAATGAAGGAGGGAGATCTTGAAGAGAGGTTGGATTCATGATCCAAGAGAGGAGAGATCTAGAGGAGCAGTTGAGTTTCTCATTTGTAAGCTCGAAGGCATGTATTGTAGGCATTTCTGCCATTAGAGATTCATGAAAGTTGTCATACCAGATTGTTTTTATCTTGTTTCCATTCTTTCTTATCATCTTGCTTGAGTAATATTTACAGATTTTGAAAATCAAAAGTTGTTTTTGTTAATGAATTCATGCTCTGCAAATGATTTATGGTAATTGCTTGTTAATCATAGATTATTGTTCAAGCACTCTTTAATCTATATTACAGAAAGGATCTATGATATGTGGATATTCTTCTCTTTGTTTACCTTCTATTCTTCTATCCATCTTTGCATAAGCTTTTCGTCTAGTAGGCAATCTAATTGCCTTTGATCTGCAGAATGTTATGACTCCATGCCCAATGAAATGTATTTGCAGCAGTGTGATGTCCTCCCTTTTACTCTTTTCATGTTGATCCACCTATTCAAACTATTTTAATCCATTTACATTTCTATGTTACCAAGATTACTCTCATTTGCAGCCTGGGAGTGACTTTTGGAGTGATAACAACTTGATCCCTCAAGTGGCATCTAAGAATACTCCAAAACAAATGTTTGATTCCCTAACCAGATTGTATGAAGGAAGAAACATTAATCGAGAACTCAACTCAAGAATACAAAGATGCAGAAAGGAGAAACAATTCATGACTATTTATCTAGGATCACTCAATTCAATAAACAATTAGAAGCAATTGGAGATACCCTAAATGAAGATGAACTCATTATGACAACGCTTAATGGTCTCACAAGACCTTGGGATGCATTCATCCAAACCATTTGTGCTAGAAAGGAGAAACTACAATTTGACGGTCTTTAAGAAGAATGTGTTCAAGAAGAAGCAAAAGTAGTTAACCGAGAAGCAGTACTATTAAGGGATGAAGATCAAGCCCTAGTTGCTCATACTAAAAAAGGAAAGATAAGACCTCACTTCAAGAAGGAGACCCACCCACATAAGGAGTCTCACCCCCCAAATAGATTCATCCATAAAGAATCTCACCCTCCAAGGAGATTCCAGAAGTTTCAGAAAGGTCAAAGAAGAGAAAATGATTCCTCCTCTTATCAATGCTACCATTGTGACAAGATGAGACATATTGCTAAGAATTGTCCAACTAGAAGAGAAGAATACAAGAAGAGAAATAACAAAAGACACCATGCCCATGAAGTTGAAGATGATGAGCCACCCACAAAGATGATTAAAGAAATGATTGAAGATTATGTCTTATTCTCTGCCCTCTCAGGATCACTATCACCTAGAGAGGACACTTGGCTCATATATAGTGGTGACTATAAGCACATGACAGGTTAGAGAGACATTCTCTCTAGCCTCACAGAAAATAAATTTCCCCGGAAAGTTACACTTAGAGATGATTACCAGTACCCTATAAAAGGAGTGGGAGAGTCCACCTACAAACTTGATTCAAGGACCCCAATGAAGATGAATGATGTACTATATGTATTAGGTTTTACAAAGAATTTGCTTTCTATCTCAGCTTTAGATAAGAAAGGTTTCATGGTTGCATTCATAGATGGTGAAGTCCTTATGTGGCCTAAAGGAAAAACCATAGAAGATGCAATTGTTATTGGAACAAAAGAAGGTGGCCTATATAAATTAAAAAGGTCACTCAAATGCAGCCTTGACTCACTCCACTGACAGTCCATGTGAATTTTGGCATAAAATATTAGCTCACATCAATTACAAGGCCTTACCATATGTGAGCAAGGTAGTTACAGGTCTACCAGAAGGTGTGTGCAAGGGATGTGCACAAGGAAAGAACACAAAGAACTCTTTCCCGAAGAGTGACAATAAAGCATAAGGAGTCTTGGAGCTCATCCGCTCAAATGTATGTGGCCCAATGCCATCAACCTCTCTTAGTGGGTATGTATACTATGTGTCATTTATTGATGATTATTCTCGCAAGACTTGGTCTATTTCTTGATATCAAAAGATGAAGTGTTTGGGAAATTCAATGAATTCAAAGCCTTGATAGAGAATCTATCTGAAAGAAAAATCAAGATACTCAGGTCAGATAATGGAGGAGAATACACCCCAAAAGAGTTTGTAAACTTTTGTAGAGATGTCGGGAATAAGAGGGAGCTCATCACTTCCTACAATCCTCAACAAAATGGTGTAGCAGAAAAAAAGAACAAAACTATAATGGAAGCAGCAAAGACTGTGATCCATGATCAAGATCTTCCAATGCACTTATGGGTAGAAGCAGCAAGAACAACAATGTATGTACAAAACAAATTATCCCATAGTGCACTTGGGTTCAAAACTGCTGAAGAAATGTTCTCTGGAAAGAAGCCATAAGTAAGCCATCTCAAGATATTTGGTTGTCCAGTGTTTGTACACATTCCAAAAGAGAAGAGAACCAAGTTGGACCCTTCAGGAAAGAAGGGAATATTTGTTGGTTATTGTGAGGTCTCAAAGGCCTTCAACATTTAGATGTCAGGTTATCATCATATTGAGCTTAACATAGATGTAACCTTTGATGAAGATGCAACACTCAAGAAATCAAGGAGATGTCGGCTTGAAGAAGTGTATGAAGAAGAGCATGTAGCTCCCAGAGTTGCAGAACTAGTGAGGGAAGTCACAGTTTCCCCCGATGATGAGATTCAAGAAGATCATGATATGATAGAATATCAAGAACCTCACAAGAGAAAGATGTCTCACAAGAGAAAGCCAGCTTGGGCGATGGAACTTATTCAAGATGGAGAGAAGTATGGTGCCCCAAAAGGAACCATGAGACAAGTCAAGAAACTTAAGCCATTCTCCAGTTATATGGCTTTGATATGTGATCTTATAGAGAAGGAGCCTACTTGCTTTGAAGAAGCCATTCAGAAGAAAAAATGGACAACATAAGAATACCAATCCATTATTAAGAATGATGTATGGGAAATAGTTCCCAAACCAAAGAGAAAAGATGTGGTATCTTCCAAATGGTTATACAAAATAAAACATGTTGTTGATGGAAGTATTGAAAAATATAAAGCATGGTTTGTAGCTCGTGGTTTTTCTCGAAAGGAAGGCATTGACTATGAAGAGACGTTTTCTCATGTAGCCAAATACACTTCTATCAGAACCAGCATAGCCCTTGCAGCTAAGATGAAGTGGAAGTTACACCAGATGGATGTGAAAACAACCTTCTTAAATGGTGTCATTGAAGAAGAAGTGTATATAGAACAACCTCAAAAGTTTGAAGTTGAAAACAAAAAAACTCATGTCAGCAAGTTGAAGAAGGCTCTGTACAGATTGAAGCAAGCCCCTAGAGCTTGGTATGGAAGAATTGACAGTTTCCTGACGACCTTGGGCTTTACCAAGAGTAAAGTTGATTCTAACCTTTACTTTAAGGTTATGAATGATGAGCCAGTTATATTGTTGTTGTATGTGGATGGCTTATTCTTAACTGGAGAAGAAAAGCTCATCACTGATTGTAACAAGAAGCTCGCTGCAAAGTTTGAGATGAAATACCTAGGCCACCTAGGCTTAATGCATTATTTCTTAGATCTTGATGTTTTTGGCAGAGCCTAGAGAAGATCTTGACCAAGGGAAACATGCAGTTGAAATACTGAAGAGGTTTGATATGTTGGAGTGTAAATCCATGAACACACCCATGGAAACAAAGTTGAAGCTCATGGTTGACACTTCGTCATAATTGGTTGATGTTACGTTGTATAGGCAGATCATTGGATCGTTGATGTATCTGACAAACATCAAGCCAGATATATGTTTTGTTGTGAACACCTTGAGTCAGTATTTAGTAGAGCCCATACGTGTTCACCTTGTTGCTGCCAACATGTGATGGCATTTTGAGTAAGTTGGACTTTGGTCTCTGTTATAATGGAGATCGTGACTTCAGACCGATTGGTTATACCGGATTCAAATTGGGTTGTAAGTGTTTATGACAGAAAGAGCACTTCATGATGTTGTTTTAATCTGGGGTCAGCCATGACTTCATGGTAGAGTAGAAAGCGATCCAGCATTGCTCTCAGCACAACATAAGCAGAATACATTGTTGCATGTTCCGCCAATTGTGAAGCCATTTAGCTTCGAAAGTTGTTGACGGGTCTATTTGATCTGAAGATGGAAGCAATCGTGATTCTATGTGACAACCAAAGTTGCATAAAGATGACAGAGAACCATGTGTTCCATGACAAGTCGAAGCACATAGAAATCTGGTATCACTACATTCATGATATGGTGCAGAGGGGAGCCATAAAGCTCCAATATGTTAGCACAAATGAGCAAGTTGCAGATGTGTTGACCAAACTTCTATCTCGTTTAAAGTTTGAGCACTTTCGAGACAAGCTTGGTATAGTCCGAAAGGACCTCCCTTGAAAGGGGGAGCGATGTTGATGATACTATGGTATCCTGACCAACAATGGGTAGCTCAGTTAGGATTTTATATCCTAGGGGACTGATCATTCCTGGACAGATCCCGAAGGTCCGGTAAGGACGGTCTGTCAGAGTACCTATGCATGTATATGCTAGTTGTGGTCAGTAGTGATAGCTCCGTTAGGATTTTTATAATCCTAGGGAATCTTATGAAAACAAGGAAGATCTCGAAGGTCCGATAAGGATTGTCTATTAAAGTATCATGTGAGTACCACATGGTAGCTCCGTTAGGATTTTCATATCGTAGAGAATCTTATGACTCCTGGGTAGATCCCTAGGGACTGCCAGAGTACCACAAAATGTTGTTGATACACCTGTCTCATTATGTTGCCCCATGATGATGATGATGTTGTTGTTGCTCCAGCCTCGTGTTGTGATGATGTTGTTGCTCCAGCCTCGTGTTGTGATGATGATGTTGTTGATGTTGTTATTATTGCTTTTATGCTAACTAATGTTGATGTTTCAGGTTCCAACTTCATGCTGTGAATGATGATTTCTAAATTTTGAGCAATATTCAGATGAGCATAATGCAGCCTTGTGTTCCAAGTGCAAAGAGCTCTAAGACTTATTCGTCGACTTGTTGTTGAAGCCTTGGTAGAGAAGTGGGACAATGGAAGGACTGTAGAGTAGTGAAAGGGTACACTTATTTGGACAAGTTGTGGGGAATGAGAGGTTGTGAGAGGGGACTTCTACTAGAATTGGTGCCACTGGTATTGTCCTAAGTTTGTGTTGTCTGCCAGACCTTAGTTTGGTTTAGGTAGCCTTTGCCCTGGTGGAGTTGTAGCCCCAACTCGGGGGTGACATGTTGTTGAGAGTGAATGAACAACAAAGTCCATGGTTGGGAGGAACTCAATGATTTTAATTAAAAGAAAGTGTCTTTTATGTATTTATAACGTATTCAAGTGAAAGCAATATTTTGAGCAATATGGTAACTAACAAAGTGCATGTATGAATTCTGAGTTTTGAGCAAAAGTTATAGTCATCTGAATATTGTCAATTCCCTCTTTTGTGCACCTTTCATTTGGTGCAATTAATTTCAAACATTACTCCTTTGGAATTTTTGACAGAAGCTCAATTGGGTTTCTTCAAACCTACATTTTGAGCAATATGTCCAACACAAAGCAATATTTTGAGCAATATGGTAACTAACAAAGTGCATGTATGAATTCTGAGTTTTGAGCAAAAGTTATAGTCATCTGAATATTGTCAATTCCCTCTTTTGTGCACCTTTCATTTGGTGCAATTAATTTCAAACATTACTCCTTTGGAATTTTTGACAGAAGCTCAATTGGGTTTCTTCAAACCTACATTTTGAGCAATATGTCCAACACCTTCATCCGAGCTCCAGGCTATGCTAGTTACAACTTGCTAAAGTTTTAATTGTTTCTCTTTTAACATTGAATGCTACATAAATCTTCTCTTCCATCCCACACAATTTCAGGGGCCTAGATTCCAATTTTGGCTTCATAGATAACTTATATGGTCCATGAGCTTTCCATAGATTGTTCTTGTGCCCCAAACTAACTTTTGAGCAAGGAATTATACCCTTTGGAAGTAAACTGGTAGCCAAATTGTACCTTGCACTATTTACGTTGTAACTTCATCATACAAGCTATGTTTCGCTCTCGAGATCGCTCATTGAAAATCTCTCACTGAGCCCTTTCATTTAAGCAGCAAAACTTATGTGGTGCCTCCAACACTTAATTTTGTGAAATTTGAACTCCTAAAAACACTAATTAAGGTCTCGAAATGCCCCAGTAAGATTATGGCCTTCAAAACCCTTATAATTATCTAAAAAAATTGACTAGTTTCTGATGACCCTTATAATTATCTAAAAAAATTGACTAGTTTCTGATGACATGGTTGTTGATGTGGTGTTTTGAGTCCACCCGTTGGCTACCCTAGCCAGGCCCCGTCAACCTTCAATACCTTCTATGTCTTCTACCTTCTTTACCTCTCTTATACCTTACCTTTTACACTTACCTTCACACTTTAATGTATAGGATCCCACTTGTACCGACTACCACATGGCACCACCACAGTGGCCCATGCCATCAACAAGTCCCATCCATATCTTACCTTTGACATTTCCCATTGGTCGCGGTGATGGGCGAGTCCCATCCCACGCCTTCAACTCTAGCACCGAAAGACAGAGGTTGATCAATGGGCAACAACGATTTCGCATCGCCAAAGTGCTTGAGGGTTAAGGACCCTTCGCGGTGCGATACCAAAAATCACTCGTGATATGTGGCACTTTTCTATTTGCTCTGCATCGCCAAAGAAATTTTGGAAAACCGCCTTGCTACCAATGTGATACCACTTATGGTATCGATCAAAATTGCCTTGCCTATTGTGGCACCCATATCAGTTCCAGACCCATCATCACACTCTACAAACCCTCAACCTTGCCATCGTGACCTACCACTAGGCTACCGTTGTGCCATTGGTCTGCCACCGTGGACCTACCACTGCCACATCACCCACCACGTTGCCTCCACGTCATATACAAAATTTTTTCCAAAATTCATTATTTTTTTTTGAATTTTTCAAAAATGTATAATTTCAAAATTGTTGCCATGGGCACCATGAAACTAAAAAATAAGCTTGCTATGACTAATTTTAGTTTTGCAACCATCAAAATTCCTCCATGGTTTGATGTTTTTTAACATGAATTCCTCCTGAATTCACTCAGAAATTGGGGGTTTTTACCCAATTTTTCCATGACTAACCAACAATTCATAAATTTAGCCAATTCCAAGCTTGTATTTACCTATTCAAAGGTTAAAAATTAGGGATTTGAATCCCTTAATACAAATCTTACAAAATTGCAAGCAAATTCCCAAACTTTTGCTTGAGAAATTTTAACAAATCCATTGTAGACACCCTCTGAACTTTATATCCACAATTTCAGCTTGTATGTGTTGACAAATGGTTGATGCATGCTCAATGTTGAACCTGTGGTTCTGATACCACAATGTAACGTCCCCAACGTCCAAGTTGAACCACACCACATAATTTTTTTCTCAGATACCATTTATTAATTACCATGCCCTACATATGCATTGAATATGCAATTTTAACAACATAAAATGCATGCATAAATATTTACAAATGTACCACAACATAGTTAACATAATTAACCACACATCCAACCTCTAGGTTGAGCCACACCATACAATTTTTTTTCTCTGATACCATTTATTAATTAACATGCCCTACATATGCGTTGAATATGCAAATTTAACAACATAAAATGCATGCATAAATATTTAGAAATATACCACAACATAGTCAACATAATTAACCACATAAATCCTTATATATACATAAAAGACACTTTCTTTTAATTAAAATCACTGAGCTCCTCCCAACCATGGACTTTGTTGTTCATTCACTCTCAACATGTCACCCTTGAGTTGGGGCTATGACTCCACCGGGGCAAAGGCTACCTAAACCAAACTAAGGTCTGGCAGACAACACAAACTTAGGACAATACCAGTGGCACCAACTCTAGTAGAATTCCCCTCTCACAGCCTCTCATTCCCCAAAACTTGTCCAAAGAAATGTACCATTTCACTGCTCCACAATCCTTCCATTGTCCCACTTCCCTACCAAGGCTTCGACAACAAGTCAACGAAGAAGTCTCATAGCTCTTTGCACTTGGAACACAAGGTTGCACTAAGAGTTGCAACACTAGCCCAACACACATGGAAACTTATTCTCAATCATTCTTTCACCCAAAACGAATGCTCCACAGGCCTAACAACCTGCTTTTCAATCCAAACCACCAAAAAATTACAAGGTGTCAACAACTTCACAACTACTCTCCCTCGAGACAATGGTACGAATGATGTAATGGAATGAATGAATGAATAATGGAAAAAAATGAGAATTACACTAAATTCCCAACATTATATACGCATGTGTCTTTTTTTTACACTTGGCACTCAAAGAACTACTTTGTCCCCCACTTGGTAATTCATTCCTCCACTTAGGAACTTAGAATAAAATTATATCACAAGACTTAGAGACTTCATAATAATATTATTTTATTCATTGGCTTAAACCCCTTTTCCTCAAGTCCTAGCCCTCTTTCCTCTCGTGGAGTCCTAGCCCCCACACTTTTTCATCTAACTTGGTCTACAATAGTGATATAATTTATTAATATATCCAAGGGTGATTACATATTACATTTGTTAGACTCGTTGACCTTTCAACACAAGCTCTCTGATTTAATAATCACACAGGCACTCTCTACCAAAACATATATACAAAGGTAGTTTGGCCCAAAACATCCTAGCTCACCAGTCCAATAAAACATATGTACATTTACAACTTGGAGTTCAACCTGAGGGTATTACATTAGAAGCCCTTCTTTAAAGTCTACTTCCACCAATAATCTTGCTACAGTTCTATCAACACTCTTTGTATGATTTGTCCAAATCTAGGGTCTTCCCAATGTTATCTCCTATGCTTCTTAGAATTCTATTGAACCAACATTCAAGTGGTAGCCTGGGTAATCATACCCACATCAATTGCTTAGTTATTAGCTCTGACCTTAGATCAAAGCAATAATGCCATCTTGGCAAAGTTAATATATGAGAGCCACAATACCATTGGTTCCCCAAAATTTTGTCCACATCTCCAAATTGTAGAGTAAACCCTACCCATCCATTAGAACAATTCGTCAGAACATATATTACAATGTATTGGAATATTTTATTATGCAGTTTATTAACTTAGTGCTCAAATTTATGGATATAAATTAAACATAAATGAAAGAACAAGAAATAAAAACACCATCTAGATGTGACCTAAGAAACCTCATACAAGAAAAAACCCAACTAGAAGGTGAGGCTTATGCTTTGCTCTATTTTCCTCAATTAAGAAATGCAAGAACAAAAAAGAGAAACTCTCTATGAAGTTGCCCTAGACACTATGGCATGAATGGTTGCAACAAAATCTGCTACCTCCCCTATTATGCTTCAATAACCACTCTTAGATGTTCTATTAAAACTATAGAACAATAACAATACTACAAGAATGAAACCCCTTATCTTATTAGTGGCCTGATAATTAACATAGTTTGATACTCGTCTAAGGTTAAGGCCAGGGTTTTTGCATGCCTCAACCCTCAATTAGTGTTAGGGTTCGACCACTCTAGAATCTTCTTGAAAGTCCACATGACTAGCCCCACATGTGTGAGAAATGGGGAGTGACTAGCATCCACTCGATACCATGATGGTCAACAAGGTAGGTCAACTTGCAGGAAGCATAACTTCCTCATACGAACTCTGATCGAGGCAATTTTCACATTGTTGGAAAGCTTTTGGTGTGTAGAATATTGTCAAGGGGTTGGAGCTATGCTTGCAAAGCTTGGACCCCAAAAGTGTCATTTAATGCCTCCAACTATCTCTAGAAGATTATAGACTCCAAATCCACTAAACACCCTAGGTCAAGACTTCTTCCAATGACCCCTAATCCTATAAGCCTTCCAACCAATCTCACTTGATTGGAGAAACCCCATTGAACTATAAAACTCTCATTATATCTCCTTCGATTAGAGTATCTCCTAGCTTAATCATCCAGGTCCTTCCTTCGACACAAATGACAAATTCCTTGAACTCTGCCCTTATCGAGCAAATTTCACTTTGTATTGCCATTAAAACCTTTATTTGGATCCTTGATTGCACCTTCGAAGCTTTCATTAACATCAACTCGTCCATGTAGGTTTGATACTATGCAATTTATGTTCTCTCCACCTAGTGTTTTCTAAGTTTAACTCCCTAGGGCCCAAAGCCTCCAAAACCTTTATTTGGATTCTTGATTGTACCTTCATTCATTACCTTCAGCTCATCCATATAGATTTGATACTATGCAATTTGTGTTCTCACCCCTGGTGCTTTCTAAGTCTGACTCCCTAGAGCCCGAAGCCTACAAGGACTTCAAGTCTTCTAGACATTAAAGGGACCTAGCTTAAGCAAGAACTTCCGCTTGCTCATAGGGATCCACTGACTAGTCTAGGAGTTCCTCCTCTCTAGCATCTTGTCTCCCAAACTTTGTTGTTGCTTGTGTTTACGTAGCCCAAAGCCTACAAAAACTTCAAGTCTTCTAGACATTAAAGGGACATAGCTTAAGCAAGAACTTCCACTTGCTCATAGGGATCCACTTAATAGTCTAGGAGTCCCAAACTCTAGTGTTTACGTGATTACTAAGCAGATAAAAAGAGATTCTTCTTTTTAGACAACTTCTTTGTTAGGATTTATTGGTTAAGGCAACTACTAAGCATTCTTCACTAATGGATTCATGTATGGGTATATAGAGGACAACTTCTTTGTTAGGATTATTGGTTAAGGCAACTACTAAGCATTCTTCACAAATGGATTCATGTATATTCATGTATGGGTATGTAGAGGACAATCTTTGTTAAACTCAAAAGTCTAAATTGATGCAAGTATATTCTTCTTCTCGTTTGAATATTCACTAAGTCTAGGGTTTGGAGAAACAATCAATTCTCTTTTCTTTTTCTAATACAATGAATAGGTGTTCCATCATAGTGGAGATTCCTCTCCTACTAATATCATATACCTCTATAACATATCCCTTCATACTCTCCCTCTTGCCTCTCAAATACCCATGTAAAAGACATCTATCACATCGTATGAAAGATTTTGTTTAACGCTATCCTACTAATATCATATACCTCTATAACATATTCCCTTCATACTCTCCCTCTTGCCTCTCAAATACCCATATCCTACTAATATCATATACCTCTATAACATATTCCCTTCATACTCTCCCTCTTGCCTCT
Organism: Picea glauca; assembly: GCA_000966675.3. Lineage (NCBI taxonomy): Eukaryota > Viridiplantae > Streptophyta > Pinopsida > Pinales > Pinaceae > Picea > Picea glauca. The sequence continues at coordinate 149,732 of JZKD02S0030042.1, read as the reverse complement.
CAAATACCCATGTGAAAGACATCTATCACATCATATGAAAGATTTTGATAAAACAAAATTAGAGAAAAAAATATTTTTATAAGATTTTCTGTTATTATTATATTAAAAATAAACCCACTTCATATCAACTAAGTATCTTTTAGTTTAGTTTTTTTAAGTTATTATCATATAAAAAAATAAACCCACTTAACATCAACTCCAGATTTATTAAACCCCAACATTTACGACCAACATAAATCTAAGCTAGTCTAAAAAAGATGCACACAAGTATTCCAGAAAATACGTCAAAGAACCGCAAGCTACAATAATTGCAAAGGATGCTCAGAGCGAACATTTCGAAGAGACTATGAAGAGTCGTTGTAAAGTAAAAATGCCAAATGTTAAACCCAATTTGGTTTAGCATGTCAACTATGTTTCCAACATCCTTCTGTAATATAGACACGGATTCAAATTAAATGTTTTTAGCTAAAGAGTGGCCCAGAAAGTATTATACCAAATGCAAGATAACAGTGTTTAGACAGCTATTGTTTAAAAATATATATATAAAAGCCCGTAGTCTTCATAAAGTGCAGTGATTGCAAGATATGCCTAAAGAGAACATTCTGCTGAGGCCTTCATACTTATTATTAAATGCAACTTGCAGCTGGGAGGCCCAATTTCATCACATCTGTAACCATCCCTCTCAGCTTTTTAAACAAACTCTCAGGTTGTGCACATTTAGTATTTTTGCCAGTCCGAGGAGGCCTTGAAGAGTCTTCGTCCAATGAAAAAGGTGAATGTTAAACCCAATTTGGTTAGGATATCAAACATGTTACCAACATCCTTTTTAATTTAATCAGACAGGTATTCTAATTTAATGTTTAAGATTGGCCTAGAAAACATTATACCAAATGCAAGGGAACAGTGATTGCACAACTCTTGTTAAATAAATATCTAAAAGCCCTGTGATCTCAATGGAGTGCAGTGATTGCATGACATGATCAAAGTGAACATTCTGCCGAGGCCTTCATACTTTTATTAAATGCAACTTGTAGCTATGGAGCCCAATATAATCCCATTTGTAGCCATCCACAGCCTCATTTGAAAACAGTCCCAGCTTGTGCACATTTAGTATCTTTGCAACAAAGGTAAGTTAACCAGTTGCCATAAAATTAGAAATTTTAAGTCAGATGCCTTTGTAGAAACTGAACTTATATACATGTATGCAAAATGTGGAATGTTGCCCACCAAATGTATGCAAGGAAAGTGCATTCATGAAATGAAATAACTTATAGGTACAGAATGAAATAATTTCTGAAATTACATTTTTACATGAGCCAAACGTTGTCACCTTTCTTTGTGTTTTGCCTGACATACTGGAAGAGGGTTGGAAGTACACCTGCTGAACCAAGAATATTATATCACTCAAGTATTACGAACACAGTTGTGCAGAGCATCCCATAGAGGGACATAACTTGATTGAATACATGCCAATAGAACCCAGCTACAGTGTCTAAGGAGCGTTGTTCGGTGTGCAGAGTTCACAACATTAGTGAATTGGGAAAACTTGACAGAACTTGCCACGAAATACACCTTCTTCTGTTTAGAGACAGAAAACCCAGAGCACATGTACTCCTGTCAAACATATATGCTCTGAGTTAAAGTGGGACACTGGAGCCAAGGAAAGGAAAATGATAAAAGACGGGACTGAAAAAACCTAAAGGACCCAGATTGAATGAAATAAGTAATAGGACTCACGTATTCCTTGTTGGACACAAATCACATTGTCATTCAAAAACATTGGCTAAGCATATGTGGAGGCAGGATATGTGCCACTTACAAAATTTGCGGGCATGATGTAGAGGAGAAACTAAAGAACATGCTATTTAGTTAATTGGAGTACTGTCCAGTTCTCAGAAAGACAATGTGTTCAATGACTCCCACATTGGCACTAAGTATAATCCTAGATCTTTGACACCATCTAATTCATTGTGATTCGGATGGGATAGAATTATAAAGACCAAAAATAAAACTCAAAATACTGTAGTGAACAAGCGACCAAATTCTGTAGTGAACAAGCGACCAAAGTAGAACAATAGGACTACAAAGTACGAATCACAATAGTGATGTGGGCATATAAATGCCTGGGGCAGAGAGGACTTGACTGGGTAATCCTAGGAAAGCACAAGTAAATATTGCCATAGCTTTTCTAATATCCCAGGATAGAAAACAACCTAATAATAGAAGTCTGGCTGCTCAATCTATGCTGGAGGAGGATCGTAACTTACCTCCAAACTAGGCAGGCGTTCCTCCAAATGTTGGATTTTCCTATCTTGGCAGGCAGAAAAATGAGTTTCTGGTATGCACAAGAACGTGTGCACTTTGAAAAGCAGAATTGCACTGTTTCTTCCTCCCTTTCCCCTCTTTTTGTATCTAGTTCTCACACAAACGTTGGCATTTTATGCTCAGCATGGTTTTGTATCTAGACATCTATCTTTAATTTCCATTGGTATCGCACAAACGTTGTCATTTTATGTTCGGCATGGTTTTGTATCTACACATTTTCTTTTTTCACCATAAGGAAACAGATATATATATATATATATATATATATATATATATATAATACATGTTTCTTAAACGGCGGTGATTTGTAACATATTTTTGGAATGTAAAAAAAAATAAAAAAACTCTACCCCATTAATTATCATTAAGCCAAGCAAGGACCAAATACAACCAAAAAAGGGTTTACATTGGTACCTGCAACGCACTACAGATTCCAGACAGAAAATCGATGTTACATAATCATTATCTGAAATTGCAACTGTGTAAACTCATTACAGATTCCAGTCAGAAGACTGATTTAAGCTGTACCTGCAACAAAACCATTGTATGCAATTGCAACTGTGTAAGCCAAATGAAAAAGAAAAGAATAGGATCAGAAAAACCAGTCTTTATCAGTGCAGAGAAAAAGAGTCAAGATTATGCAAATAAGTGGGTGGTAGAGAGGGATGCACATAAATTTATATCGGGAGAAGTCTAGGCTGACACTCATATCTAAAAAAGCAGCCCACGCCTTTTTCTTCAACCCTTCCATCAATCCATTTAATGAATTTGTTCATGTACAAGAGCTTGCGAAGGCAGCTCTGCAATTACTAGTGCAAGCGCCAGGGCACTCTTATTTTATAGCCTTCCCTCTCTACCAAATCCACCACAAAATCTCAACCCATCTTTTTTCTGCTCAGACCTTTTACTTAGATTCATCACTTCCTATTCTATTCTCTGCTTTGAAGCTTCAAACTAACAAAGAAAAAGGGAAAATCTCAGTTCAACTATCCAAAGCTTGAGCTTAGTAAACAAAAAGCAGAGCAAAGCAAAGCAAGTATAGCGATTAAACAAAATCAACAGAAAAGCCTAACACAGCAGCCAACCCCAGGCAGCCATTACAGAACCCACAACAGATATAAGGAGAAAAATAAAGGCACGCAAAACCGTTACAATAATGTAAAATTTTATAAGCCGGAATTTTAAAACCCTAAATCCTAAACCCAACCGGTAAATTAAAATCCTAACCGCGGTTACCATTACCTAACTATAATCATGCTACCCGAGTATGTGTCATTTGGTAGAAGGCTATTTAATATATATATATATAATGTTGAGCTGAATTCAATAAAAAGGGTAAAAGTATAAAGTATAAAGGGTAAAAAGTATAAAGGATATATATTTTAGGTGTAGAATAGATGGTTGTAAAGATATTTTGTGATGTGAAGTGAGAGGGTTAGTCATGTTAAGGGTTGGTGTGGCTCCCTCAAATCACAGACTAGTTCAAATAAACTAGTAAACAAAAAAAATACCTACATAAATTAAAAGTAGATTTTTTATCTCCGGGATTGAGTGGTTTTATTTGGCTTTTGGATTTTTTAAAAATATTATTTATATTAAAATTGTTTTTTGGTTTTGGAGTAAGACATAAACTATTTTTAATTGGTTAAAAAATTAAGAAACATGTTAACTACCCAAGACATAGAGGTATCTCCAAGGAGTGAAAGTTTACCTTTTTATGCATCATTATTATAGGTGGTGTGGTTTTTCTTCCAACATGAAAATTGTTCAATTATATTATTATATAATTTGTTTTCATAACAAGATGATTACAATCGTTGCTATGAGAAGTTAAGGAAGAGTTTCGTCTATCACAATCTTTCATCTAGCAAATGAAAGAGTAGAGTGTAAATAAGGCAAGAAAGTGGATATAAATAGAGTTGATAGGAGACGGGTAGAGTACTGGCAGATCTATAAAACCATAAAAATACAAATTGTGTATTTCTATGACAAGTAGGAAGAAATCCAGCTTTCATATTTGAGAATGCCCATTGTGGATGAGTGGAAAACCGATCTTGAAAAAGTGTTA
>JZKD02S0030042.1:88946-145319 GCA_000966675.3 Picea glauca | reverse complement strand
GCTCATGGCCATCTATCCATCAATTGTAAGAGAGGATTCCCACTTTTTTGTTTGATAATTGATCCATAGATTTGTTGTGCTCTTGATATATGTGATTGTATTTGAGCTTTTTGAAAGAAGGTTGAATCATCTTAATTATGTCCTTCCAAGCCAGGAGTGAGATAGCTTGGAGGTCTCCCATGTTGTTCAACCACTCAATGATAGTTTTGGAATTCCCTAGAACTTGAAGAACTTCTAAATGAAGTCTGGAGGCCAAGTATAGTGTGGCCCAGGCACCAAAAGTTCTACCCTGGTATTGGTGCTCGGGCCACAGTTTAAGGTCCATTTGTAATATGTGTTTTGTGTGGTTTTAATCACCCCTCCAGCTCCGCTTTGAGAGCCATCAGAGAGTTCAACTCCATCTAACCATCCAATGTGGGCATCTTAAAAAACTGGAACCTTTAATGTGTGTTGTGGGGTTGGCTTGTTGGTATGTGTTGCATTCCAAGTATTGTATATACCAAGAGCTTTGAATGTTGTAGCACTTATAGAGGGGTCCCACATTCAAAAATCAAAATATTCCTTTCCAACCAAATAACCTAGCAGATGAGAGAAGGTAACTGCATGTGTTTATGTTCCTTCTGAGTCCAAATGTCAAAACAATTTGGTAGTGTGGTATCGTCCCAAGTGGTTTGTAATTTTAAAATCGATGCATTTTTTTTCCAAACATGTTTAGAGAATGTGCAATTGATAAAAATGTGGTATGATTTTTCTTGAATGATGGGGATGAGTCAATTCACATTCATTGATAATATCTAACAATGGTTGTCTTCATTACAATTTAACAATAAATTATAATAAATTTTACCACTTAAAAATTTAATAAATACTAATCATTAATTTATTAAATTATTAAATTATAATTAAGATTTTGAAATAAAAATGTAAATGTAAATAATTTATATTTATTTTTTCTCATATTAGGTTAGTCAACCACTCAGGTTAGATTAGTGTTTCATCTATGTGACTATGAATCAAATATTCTCGAAATACTTGATCCTTCTATATTTTTTATATTTCACACATTCAAACATTTAACTTTGAAAATATAAATTGGTTGAATTTGAAGAATAACTTTGAAAATATAAATTGGTTGAATTTGAAGAATTTCATACAAAATATTAATAAAAAACAATAATCATAAATTTATTTGAAAATATAAATTGGTTGAATTTGAAGAATAACTTTGAAAATATAAATTGGTTGAATTTGAAGAATTTCATACAAAATATTAATAAAAAACAATAATCATAAATTTATTAGACGTATTAATTAAAAACAATAATCATAAATTTATTAGATGCGAGTGATACTAAAATTTTCAAATAAGTTAAAATATTAATTAATTATACCAAGGAAAAAATATCGGTTTTTATTTTATTTGAAGTTTAATATGAATTTATTCGAGGTTAGAAATATCAAAAACTTTTAACAAATTTAAAGATTAGTTAATTATACTAAATGAATAGAAAAACATGCATATATGGATTTATATGAATGGTATTTGTGAACCTATTAAAATTATTATAAATATTTACAATAATTTCAAATTTATTAAAATTATTATAAATATTTACCAAAAAAAAATGAAATTTAATCATATGTTTTTAACATTAATTGTTTGATTTTATTATTATACTATTTTTTATTATTATTTATATATATTTTTATTTTTCTATTATAGATTTAAACTTTTTTTTTTTTTAAATATTTTTGCAAGTAAGTATTTTTCTATTAAGTATTAATAGAATGTATATAGATGGTTATTATCCTCTGTAGTCCAGATAATATATGGTTTTTTAAGCAAAACCCAGAAAAGCCCATAATTGTTTGTATGTCCAAAAAAGGAAACGAGGCTTAAATCAAAATTGTGATTAGTCATGACTATAAGCAACCAGAATTCTATAAGCTAATTAACAGGTAAATTAGATAACTAGTTCTAATGAGCTTGAACATCTAAAGCAAAAAAGACCTATTTAGAGTCAGACTAGAGAAAACTAGGTCGTTATCAATCATGGGAATTAGGCACCTGAGAAGTAGATACAAAAGTGTTGGCAATGAGTCTCGCGTCCATTGAAGTCACAGCTTGTTGATGGCCATCCCAAGTGACTTGGAAAGAACCGCCACTACGTTCAACTAACCAGGAAACCATTGTATTGAGCAGTTGATTCTGGTCCTCCAAAACTTCCAAATGTTGCTTAAATTTCTTGTAGTCTTGGTCCTTTGGGAGCATTCCCTAAGCAACCATGGTCTTAGTATGCCAGTACAACTCCAGAGTCCTATAGAATTTGGACTCCTTAGTTTCAGTACATCCCATGTCCGGGATGATATCTCCCACCTAAGCATCAACCTCCTCATCTTCTTGGGAAACCCAAATAATCTTTACATCATCCTCCAGAGCTGGCATGACAGTCTAAACTCCTTGAGGGACAATTGCAACATAAAACTCAACAACTTCCATAGCATCCATGGCAACAAGGGTTTCACGGACTGGAGTTTTCTTTGCTCAAGCGGCATGTGGAACCATGGAAGCGCTAAGGGGAAAGACAAGAATAGGCCAAGGGGGAACACTGGGAGAGACCAAAACCAGATCATATGAGAGTCAAAGATCGACCAAAACCCAACAACAAGAGTCAGGATGGGCCATAGGGCACTATTGTGCTCTGTTTAACCAACCCATTGTCATCATAACCACAAGAATGAAATGTACAAAGGAACTAGGGTCATTAACAACCATGAAAGCCAACATCAGTGTGGATTGTCTGAAGATCCAAATGTTGGTCATATCCCAGTTGCTCAAGCTCCGTGAAATGAATGTTCCAATGCTAAACATAAGTGCTCTTGCGTGAGAGTGGGATGTCGGACACGATAGGACCAACCATCAACATATCCGCCCCACGGTCCTCACTCACGCCAAGTGGCACCCCATGTTCTTCAAACTCTCCAAATAACACATGATTCAGGGGTTTTATTTCCTTTTATTATTATTCTTTACATTTTTTATTTTTTATTTTTCATATCAACCTTAACTTTTTTAATATTATTCAATTAATTTCTCAAAGCTACGTTAAATTCATCCAAATGGAACTAAAGAGTGATACAATAAAACATCAAAAACATCCAAATAGCAACTTACACACAATTGAACTAAAGATTAATACAATAAAACATCAAAATGGCAACTTACACACCATTTAACTAAAGATTGATATAGTAAAACATCAAAGTGGCAACTTACACACAATCTACTCTGAAAAATATTCAAGGGAATCTCCATAATGGCCACTATAGTTGTGATTGATATACCTCTTTCATGTCAATTACTTTCCAAATTTTAGAACATCCATGTTGATGGATTGTATTAAGCTTCTACTTAAAATTAAAGAAATTATGATATTCCATTAATAGTGGGTATAAATATGGAGAATATAACAAAGAAGTGGATAATTATATGTGTGTGTGTGTGTGTGTGTGTGTGTGCGCGCGTGAGAGAGAGAGAGGGGGGGGAGCTCTTACTTTTTTCAACAGAAAAATTTCTCAATTATATTAATATATAGTTTGTTCTCTTATCAAGATTACATTCCCAAAAATAATTCCACTGTCATATATATCTTTCACCTACAATGGTCTTTCAGCCAACAAAAAGGTGTAAGATTAAGAGTAGTACTGAAGCAAGAGGCAACAATGAATACCAAGAGTAGCAAAAAAAGGAAAGTCCATAGTTCTAGCTATCACAATACTGTGAAAAAGTAGTAGCATAAGGTATCATCCTTCTCACGACTTGTAGTGACCACAAAGAATTGTAATTGCAGGTCCTTAATATAACTTTAGAACATGTGAAGGGCCCTCGTGTCCTTCAACCCAGTGATTGTAGGTGATTATGTCGGCTTTTTTCTAGAGGGTGGCCTTTGACAGTAGATCTGCTTATACTCACGATAAGTATGATTGATCTTGAGCTTCTTGAAGGTGGATTGAAGCTTTCTGATTCTATCCTTCTAGGCTATAAGTGAGATGGCATGTAGCTTACCCTTGTTGTTCAACCAATCTATAACTATTTTGGAATCCCCAAGAATATGAAGAACTTCGATGTTTAATCTAGCTACCAGATGAAGTGTAGCCCAGGCACCCAATAATTCTGCCCTGGTGTTGGTACCTGGGCCACAATTGAAGGTCCATATGTATTGTGAATCCATCGAGAGGTTGATCAAGCCCCCAACGCCACTTTGAAGGCCATTGGACTGTGTTGCTCCATCAAACCACCCAATAGGTATACCCTTTGGAATAAATGTCTTGTATTTGATCTTATTTACCTCTTTTCTTGGGTGAATGTCTGTCCAGTTTTTTAGCATACCAAGTGTTTTGAAGGCAACAATGCTTGTAGATGGAGTCCCATTTTAAAAAACTTTTCTATTCCTTTCCAACCACACGAACCAACAGACCAGGGGCGGGGGGGTGTTGAAAGTTGCGTTCCCTTTTTTACCAGGAATCATAACATGCAGATATTGTAATCCCTTCCCAAGCAGTTTTTACGTTTTGTTCATATGTGATATTGTCCCATACTTATCGAGTGAAGGGGCACTTAATAAACAGATGCATCACAATCTCTTCATCTTTATTGCACAGTTGGAAAATGTTGGGTCCAACCCAACCTTTCCTTTGAAGATTATCCCAAGTGTGTATTTTGTTTTCTAATGTTAGCCAGGTGAACAACTTGATATTTTGTGCTACGTTCCAGGACCACAATTTTTTCCTCCATCCACTAATATTATTTTGCCAGAGAGTGTTTGTGATGGTTGTGTAGACATTTTTAACAATGAAGAGGCATGATATGTCGCCCCCTGTCCACTTAAGTTGGTCATCTGTTTCTTGAAGTTGTATGCTCAAACGCGAAACTTCCATGTAGAAGTTATCCCACTCCACTTAGCTAATAGTCCAAGCTCGTTAATGGTTTTCCAACAGTCTAAAAGAATCCCAAGTCTGGAGTTTCCTCTTGCTTGAAAAAGGTACATGATGTTTTTTTTAATTTAGATGAGTAATTAAGCAAAGGGGATAGGTAAGAGGCCTTATCCAATCCTATAATACCATCCTTGAAAACGATAATTGAGTGTCCTGAGCCCAGATCCAACAAATCCAATTTACCGACTTTACCAGGTTTCTCCAAATCTGTGAGGTCGTTCTTGTAGGGTTTGTAGTTGTCCTGAACCAAGTGGCCACCGAAACGTGGGGTAGATATTTATCTTTTATAACAGAGTTCCAGATTCTAGCTTTTGTCAACATGCGCCAAAGTGAGTTGACCGCCAGTGCTTTGTTAAAATGAAAAATGTTTATGATCCCCCATCCACCCTTGTTTTTTGGTTTGGCCAAGGATTCCCAGTTGTAGAGATGTTGGTGAGTTTAGTCAATGCTGCCCGACCAAAGAAAATTGTATGTTAGTTTACTTAGCTTGTCTAAAAGTGTAGCTAGTATTGTTGTAAGTGCCATCCAATAAACCTATTGTCCTTCTAAGACAGCTTTGATAAGGGTGAAATGACCTCCTAAAGAGAGCCATCTATTGTCCCAGTGTCCAATTATTTTCTCCACCTTTTGCTACAAGCCAGTTCCAGTCTATAGTCTTATAGGAATCGGCTTTAATAAAATATCCAAGGTACTTAAAACCTTCATAGAGGTGTACAAAGTTACAAGGAAAGAGATCTTTCAATAGTTCCAAGGAGTGTTCTTGCAAATTGGCAAAGTGGAAAGTCGACTTTGTCCAATTTATCGACAAACCTGAGGCACTGTAGAAAGTATTCAATATGTCTTTTATTTCCATCCATTCGTGTAAAGAGTCATTAGTCATGATTAGGACATCATCGACGAATAGGAGATGTAAAATCTTGATGATCTTGGACACTTTTATCCTCGTAATATTCCCTTCTGCTTGACCTTTTTTTAGTAGCAGTCTTAATCCTTCCATGACTAGGATGAACAAAAATGGTGAGAGAGGATAGCCCTGCCTCAGTCCTCTGCCACTATGAAAGAAAGAGGAAGTTTCACCATTAACCAGGACAACAAAATTTGCATTTGTCATGCAACTCATGATCCACATTATAGAAGTTTGACTGAATCCTGATTGTGTCAAGATTAATCTAATAAAATCCTAGTCAATGTAGTCAAATGATTTTTTAAGGTTCAATTTTAGGATAAGTGCCTTTGTATTTCTCGCCTTTATACTGTGCAAGCACTCTTGGGCAGTGCCAATGGCATCTAAAATTTGTCTTCCCTTTAAGAAACCTAATTGTTCACCCGATAGTGTTCTTGAGAGGATAGGCTTAATCCTGTTGGCAATGATTTTTGAGATTAATTTGTAGCACGGGTTGCAGAGTGCAATTGGTCTGTAGTCGCCAAATGAAGTAGGACTATTTTCTTTAGGAATTAGTGTCAAGAAGGTCAAATTCAACACACCAATCACCTTTCCTCTAAGTCTAGAATATTCCGCTAGATCCAGAAGTTCAACCCCTACTAAATCAAAGAAGTGTAGATAGAATTCAACAGTCCATTCATCAGGGCCTGGAGTTTTATCTTTGGTAAATTATTTTAAAGTATCTGATACCTCTTGTAGTGTGTAGGGACTATCCAGGTGATTGGAGTCCTCCACTGTGATCGATCGAGGGAAGAATCTAGCAACATATATCAGATCATGTAGAGTATTATGTGGAGTCACCTCATAGAAGGATTTGAAGTAGTTTGTAGTTGTTGAATTTAGGGCTTGTTGTCCACTGTGGGTGTTACCTGATTCATCTTTTATTTCCCAAATATGTTTTTTGTTTCTACAGGAGCTCACAAAATGGTGAAATAATTTAGTGTTTTGATCGCCACATTTTATCTAGATAGCTCTACTCTGTTGTCTCCACAAAGCTTCTTCCGAGAGAAGGATTTGGTTCCTCTCAGTTTCTAGAAGTTTCAAGGTGTGATTCATGCCACGGTGCCCCCCTCCCTGCGTGTCTGCTTGTATTAGGGCCTGTAAATCAATCTCCATATCTTGCCATCTAAGAAGTTTTTGTTTTCTGTGCATTCCTAGCTTAGTCTGAAAAATGGTGTCTTTCTAGACTTCCTTGACAATCGAGTTGAATTCTTCCTCATGCATCCAACTTGAATTCAGTTTAAAAGGATATTCCTTCAATAATGGTGGAGAGTCAATTTGCAAAAGAATCGGAGCATGGTCCGACAAATAGGGATAATCCACCTAGGACTTGATCCTTCCCTCGAACGAGGCTAGATCTTTAGAAATAAGGACCTGGTCTAGTCGCTTAGAAATTGCCTCTAATCCTGCAGGACCATTGCACCAAGTAGGAACTAAAACATCTGGAGGGAAGTCTAGTAGTGCATGAGCTTGAAACAGAGTGATGAAGTAACCAGCTAGGGAGTCCTATGAAGTTGATTCACCCCACACTTCCTCCCCATTTGTAGTTAGGTTCAAGTCTCATGCTACTATCAAATTTGTGCAGTCGAGTAGTCCCCGAGTCGCCACCTTGTCACAAAATATTTTTCTATCAACGCGTGGACCATAAATATTGAGAAAGGAGATATGTTGTTTGTTCCACAAGCAGGTATATGTCAGAAGGATTCCACCAAAACAAAGGTAAGGACCTAAATCAAACTTTGTAGGATCCTAGGTAACAACCAGTCCCCCAAATGTACCAAGTGAGCTTACAGTACAAGTATGCTAGGTGGGGCAGAACTTGTTTAAGAATCTTTTGACTTTTTGACCATCTACCAATGTTTCCTGTAGGAAGATAATGTCCAGAGAAGTCCTAGCGAGGAGTCTTCTAAATGAGGTAGATTTCAGGGTCCCCCCCACCCCTTTGATATTAAGGGAGAGAAAAATCATGGCTTGTCTCTCACAAGGGATTTCATGCCTCTAAGTGCCCCAAAATCAGAGTGTGGTGAGAGAAAGTCAGCAGTAAGGCAAGAAAATGGACCCTCCTTTCAATGGGCACTTTGGGTCTTTATTAGTGAGTGCTCGTAGCCTAGCCCCTTAGACCAGGTATATTCTTTTCCCAAGTCCATTTTCGTGTTTTCAGAACAACTCGAGCCCTCACCTGATGCCTTTGGTCGAAGAGCAGATTTCCCTAGATATGTAGGAAGGGGGATGGGAGACAAAGCTTCTTTATAGGTCAGAATCAATGTGTCTAGTACAGAACCTAGGGTACTGCCCCCTGGATCAGATTCACTAAAGCCTAGGTTGTAGTAATCCTCCACCTGGTCACTGAACAAGGCTCCAAGACTCGCATTCTCCAAGGGTAAGGAAGGGGAGTCAATATCAGAGGGAGGAGCCCAGAAAGTAGCAACCAAAGGACTGTTTGGAGCTCCAGGAATTGCAGTTTCAGGTGAAAGGTTGGCATGTTTCCCTCCTTGAGAGTGGGTATTTGTAAAAGAGAGCGAGGTAACTGAAGTTTCCTGAGCCAAAGGTATGTCCCCCAGCTGTTTTTTCGAGGATCCTGGAGCCAAAAAGATGGAGCTATCCAATTTTTCTTTTTACCAAGTGGACAATGAGAAAAAAAGTGAAGGACAGATAATTTTTAGCTTACCAATGATAGAGTCTAAGGAAGTTGGGTCATCAGCATCGAAAAACTTTGAGAAGGAGGCCTGTGAGTTCACTTTTGGAGAGTCCATTCTGGATGAAAGTTCTAGCATGGTGTCCTCTGACCGCTCTTCCTCCGTAAAACCCGAGCAATGTTTCCTTAGGTGTCTATTCTATCTACAAATCGTGCATCTGAATGGTATGCCAAGATAATCCAGTTTTTTGCGAGTGAGGTGATCTCTCCATTCAATATCGATGGATTCCAACTGACCTTCATGTATATCGATCTCTATCAGAACCTTTGCCACCTTTTTTACTAGTGCAACAAGTGCCTTCTTATCCATGTTGATGAACCGTCCAAGTGTATTCTCGATGGCCTTAGGGGATTTCTCATTCCATAGGTTTCGAGGTAGACCAGGTAGGAGTACCCAGAAATGATGCATGCGAAAATAATCCTGCGATGGATTAAAACTAACTCGCCACCGTTTCAGCATTAAGTTGCCACCGTCTAGCATCTAGATCCACTCTAGGATAAGAGTAGAGCCCTCAATGGATTTGAACTAGAAACAAAGACAAGCTCTCGAGAGGATAGAAAAATATAGTACATATCCCATCATTGGCCTCCAGGTTGTCTACACCCACTCTACGAGGTCTATTCTACAAATATTCTTGTAGGATAGTCTACCAATGAGAGTACACAGAGCCATGGAAACCAAGTCTTCCAGTTCAATATCTGATCCAAGCACCAGTATCTTTTTGGTCTTCTTCGAGCACCACGGTCTAAGGGTAGATTTCCTGGCCCTAGTAGTAAGAGATCCAGTCGCCCGTTTAAATCCTATGGCTCCTACAGGTTATGGGGTCACCGAGAAAGTAGTCTCCCCACGCAGAGCCAAAGGATCAATAGGGAGTAAGTGTGTGGCCATAGTGAAAACTCCGAGAGGAGGTTTAGAGTTGTTTACCCTGGGGAAAACATACGTGGGCTTCTGATAATGCTTCCAAGGGGAGGGGAAACAAGACGGTTCTTTCTACCTGTCGAAGGTTTTGCAGAAAAAAGAACATTGTCTAAGGGAGCAACCAGAGAAATATCAGGTAAGGTGGAAGAAATGGAGTTGGAGGGAAGATGTGGTACCCCATGCAACGATGAGTTATGTTTCACGTGCCCGGTGAGCTCATCCGCTGAGGTGAAGAGACCCGCACTGTTCTAGAGTGCCTCGTCAGCTGCACCCATAAGTGCATTGACTTCAACCTCCTGTTGATTTTTCAATATGCAAGGTTTAAGCATGAAGTTCATTCCATTTTAGCATTTAACTTAAACCATAAACAATTTTGTTGCAACAACCAAGATCACAAGAAGAAACATCATGCACAAGTACATAAGAAGTATCTTGGGAAACCCTTCTCAACAAGGGAAGAAAACCCAGCCAATCCTTTTCTATATTCTTCAAGAGAAATACCTTCATCACCAAGAAAACCTATCACACAAGAGGGTGCTTGCAAACCCTAGAATCCTAGCGCCCAAGAGAGGTGCACACTTTTCCCAAGAGGATGTACTTGCTGAAATTTCCAAACTCACACAAAAGATATGATTCCTCAATGGGGAATTTACCTTTACTTATATTAGACTTGACCTATCAACAAAAGTGTATATTGGCACAACAAGACCGACCTCTCTAACTCACAATATAATTAATAATAACCAGATTAATTATCTTTTACATTAATTATCAATTACACTAAGATGAGGTTGACTTGTACCCTTTACATTACAATTAGGGTTACATGTAGGTCTAACTCTTGAACAATATAGCAAGAGATCTCATACACCCACTCGTGCTCAGCCACTAGGGGCACATCCATAGGGATGTCCATATCTCTATCTCATTGCATCTCATAGGAGAACCACACTCACTAGTGCTCAGCCACTAGGATCATGTTCACTTGTGCTCATCCACAAGCACGTCCAACTCAACAGATCTTCTTTCCCATTGCATTACAAAAGAGATTCATCTAGAGTTCATCATCTCAACTCTTTGCTCAGAGGAGGCTAATACATCGTCTTCATCTTTGTCTCATAATGATGCACCCAACTCATGGGAATTCACACGTTCACCTTGTGCTCAGCCATAGGCACATCCAACTCAACATAGATTCTTTCCCACTGCATTACAAAGGAGAGTCATATGGAGTTCATCATCTCAACTCTCTTCTCAGAGGAGGCTAATACATCATCTTCATCTCTGTCTCATAATGATGCACCCAACTCATGGGAATTCACATGTTCACCTTGTGCTCAACCACAAGCATGTTCAACTCAACATATCTCCTTTCTCACTGCATTACACATGATAATCATCCAGAGTTCTTCTCAACTCTCTGTAAGGAGGAGGCCATCACTACGTTCCATCTTTGTTTCAGATAGGAACCACACACCCAGCTCATGGGCTCTCTCTCATGTCTGTGTCCTAGAGAATGTCTCACGCAGTTGTAATCATCAACACTCCCTCTCAACTAGGGAGGTATTCTCCATTAGGCCATGTCTCGCATGGAAGTACACAAAATTTGTCTTGGTTGTAGTCATCAACACTCCCCCTCAACTAGAGATATATTCTTCACCAAGCCAGTTTGGTGAAGATGTCTGCAATCTTCTCATGTGTATGAAGGTATAGCATGTGTACTGCTTTCCTCTGCATCATGTCTCTAAAAATGATATTTTGTCTCAACCTGTTTCGACCTATAATGAAACACAAGGTTCTCAAGGAATTTCACACAACTTTGGTTATAATCATAGAATCCATCTCATGATCAAGTAAATTTGTTAGAAGTGTATGAAGCCGCACTGCTTCTCACACTCAATGATATATACTCTACTTCTGTGGTACTCAAGGCCACAAATCTTTGTTTCCTGTTGCACTAGGAAACCATGAAAAACTTCATGGTAAAACAACAACTGTATGTGCTCTTATGGTCCACTGTATTTTCTGCTCAATCTGTATCGGCTTATCCCCGCAAACTCAAGTTCACACTGGAGGCATATCTCGTGCCATATCTAATTGTGCCTCGTAGATATCTCAATACATGTTTTGTTGTTGTCTAGTGAGTCTATCTTGGCAGACTCATGGAATGACTAAGTACATTCACTTCATAGCATGAATCAAGTCTGGTGTTAACCAGATACATCAATGATCCAATCAATTGTGGATCAATCTCATCTGAATTGTCATCATTCATTTTCTTCAAATCCATCACCGTGGATTTGCATTCCGTCATACTGAACTTCTTTAATATTCCCATTGTATATTTTCCTTGATTTAGGAAAATCTCATCAGTCCTCTATCATACTTCTTGTCCCAAGAAGTAGTGCATCATACTCAGATCCTTCATCTCGAAATCAGAAGTCATAACTTACTTGTATCCAATAACAAGGCTTTCTGAATAAGTCATCAAAGTTAGGGTCTCGTCACCAACACTGTAATAATATAGGTTTGGATCAACAATATTCTTGTTGAAACCCAAACTCATCAAAATCCATCCATCTAATATAGTTGTTCTCGGGCTAATTGTTAAGTGCAGACACAAATCAATCCCCGTAGCTTCACTACATAATTAGAACAAAACAAGACAGTACACTACTCTTTCCTTAGATTTCAATTATCAAATGAGAAATGGATCTAGAACATACCTTTTAAATATCGAAGATCTGACTTCATCAATGCAATCCAAGCTCCGTCGCGAGGCTTATGGAGAAATATCTGCAAAGGAACACAAGCCAACGAAGACAAGAATAACAGAGTCTGTTTGATATGAAACTATGTATGTGATCAAGGAATCATACAATATGAACAAATAACATTCATATAGGAAAGAAAAGTATATTTGTATTAAAGAATGTGGAAGAAAGATACATCCAGATGCCTTGATGTTGTCAGGTTCCTTCCAACAGTTCCTTGCTTCCCACACACTTCTGCTCCAAATATTCTGAGACTGTAGATCTGATAACTACTCACAATCTATCTTGACAAAGCAAAGCTCAAAGCAAATATACAAGCTCCAAAAAATCCAAGCTACAAAACTCAAGCTACCGGGCTCAATCTCAATCCAAGCTAACTTTCTACATGAGAACTCCTCTCCTTTTATAAGTTGAAGAGGATAAGGTGAGTAGGTTAGGATGATTCCAATAAATCATGAAAGCGAGTAAGATCCAAACCGTTCAGAGGCCACCTCACTAGAGAAGCTTCTCCTTCTAGAAGCATCAAGAAGATGCCCATTTTTCCCACGTACAGAAATCGTCACACCCTAGCTATAGTGCAGCCTGCGACGACGTCGTAGTATAACTTTAGAGCTGGGTGTGGTGATCAGGCATCGCCGCACCTTGCGTATAGTGCAACCTAAGACGATCTTCCTTAATATGGTTTTTACAAAGGAAAATACAATTTCTTCTCCAAGGCAAAGTTCTTCTCCCTTCTTTCTTTAGGAATTCAGGCCACTGATCCTTCTAAAGACAAAGGATAGGTTTACATCATTAACAATCATAAGGGTGACGGAAATAATGTGTAACAAAGCCACCCAAAGTATGAAGTTAGAACAGAGTGATAGCTGAAATACTTTGTCAAGTGTGTGTAGGGAACAAGGAACACGTCGATCATAAACCTGCCAAAAAACAAGGAACTACAATACAATAATACATCATCACTGAGGTAGGCATTCCCATACTCATAATACAAATTACTCAAAGCATAAATTCCGACATGCAAAGATCCATGTCAAGTAAGACAGGTCATGGTCACCAAACATACATTGTGGATCCATGCCAATATGACTCAAATCTGAACATAGCCACCAAAAATACACTATGTGTCTATGTGTTAAAGACTCAAGTTTGAACATATCCATGAGACATACAATGTGGATCTATGCAACAGTACAATATGAATATACTCCAACGCAACCTGAATATGTCAGAAAAAATTCAGGGTCTTCATCTCCACCACTCTATAGGACAAATCTAACCATGTGAATACATGTGTTGAAGTTGAACATGGTAGAAACCACTTGATTACCGATCATTAATGAATACCATTAACAAGTGCAAGGGAAATCACCATTAATTTCAATGACTCCCAAGGTACTCTAGTACAATCCAACGAATGTGAATTAATGAGCTGAAGTTGAATACTCGGTGAAATCTCTCAATCAGGGGTCAATAATGAAAACCCACTATCGAAAGTGAGGAAACCTTCCATTGGGGCATGCAAGTTCCAAGGTAGCAATTAGTTTCTAAGTCTAATTCTTGGATAATGAGTTGAAGTTGACAGGAAAAGACTCGTCACAGGAGGGCCTTAATGTATCCCCCATCAATGACATGAAATGGGTAAAAAGATTTGAGGTAGATCAGAGTAACAAGTGATTTAGGACTGACTCAGGGATGGCCGACACAATAGAAGGCTTAAGGACTGCATAAATGGCCGACGCAATAGAAGGATTTTTGAGTTGAACTTCTCTTTGAACATATTGACGACATGACAACTGTCTTGGAAACACTGACTCAATAACAGAGATCACAGACCAAAATGTAATCTTATAAAGGAGTATGATCAAGAGACAAGCAGATTTTCCAAACTAGACACAAAGCGAGTGAAAGGGTGTCATGTTCGAAGGTGACTCTTCCATAGAATATAGGTTTAGATACATTTCTTTCCCAAATTCCCCCCCACCATTTATGGTGAGTACCTCTTTATTTTTACGCAAGCTTGATGAGGATAACATGTGCTTGTTGATGTAAGCTCATCCT
The DNA here is from genome assembly GCA_000966675.3 of Picea glauca. Classification (NCBI taxonomy): domain Eukaryota; kingdom Viridiplantae; phylum Streptophyta; class Pinopsida; order Pinales; family Pinaceae; genus Picea; species Picea glauca. The sequence continues at coordinate 130,932 of JZKD02S0030042.1, read as the reverse complement.
TCAGACGAGTCCCTTGGAGTATGTTTAACGAACCCTAGGAAGGAGTGGTTCGGTCCCGTATGGGTCTTTCGATGTTTGTTTTATGAGTCCAAAGAAATAAAACTCAAGGGGTTTTTCATGTTTAGAGAGTCTAAAAAACAATTAAAGAAAACTCCAAAAAGTCCTTTTTCGTAAAGTAGTCTGATGAGACCGAAAAAGAGATAAATTACCGCTCAATAGACATGCTTTCTAATACTTTAATGAGCGTGAAAAGAAGAAGATCGCTCGACAATATTTTCATGTCTAGAGAGTCTTAAAAGAGCTTAAAGGGAACTCCAGGGGGTTCCTTTTTTGTATAACCTTTATGAGTCCGAAAAAGTGATAAAATTTTACTCGATTACATTCTCAGGTATTTACGAGCACAAGAAAGAACAAAGACTAAGCTCAGGATTGTTTTCATTTTTACGCAAGCTTAAAACAAAGCAAATCTATGCTTGGGATAGATTTTATTTTTTACACAACCTTAAAACTAGCCAAAACTATGCTTGGACTTGGTTTCATTTTTACACAAGCATGAACCAGAGGAAACTATGCTTGATGTAGGTGGTTTCATTTTTAAACAAGCTTGAAACAAAGCAAAACTATGCTTGGACTTTCCAACGCATAACATAGGGATGGTTGGTACTTAGCCCCCAGCTTAAGAAGCTAGCGACTCAACTTCAGCATGAAGTCCAGAGGCTGTAAGCATTTCCCCCCAAAGCTTTGTTTCATCTAATGTCATAGGAAGATGGAATGAAGCTTCAAATACTATACGCATGACTTGAGTCAAATAGAGAGGGGGGAAACTATTTCATTTTTTAATGAGCTTGCCACAGAGAATAAAAACTATGCTCAAGAGTCCAGGTTCAATCCCTAGACCTCTGTTTCATTTTTTACGAGATTGACACAGAAACAAGAACTATGCTCGTAAGTTCTGTTTCATTTTTTAACAAGGTTGCTACAGAGACATGAAAACTATCCTCACAACTGGTTTCATTTTTTAACGAGCTTGAAATTGGAAAACCATGCTCAAAGATGGTTTCATTTTTTAATGAGCTTGAAATCAGAAAACCATGCTGAAAGACTTTCTTCTTGATCATGGCCACCAAGAGGACAATGCTCTGGAAGGACACCATGTTGAGGGAAAAAACTCAATCATGGCTTCCAAGAGATCTTCACTCGATGGAAGAAACACACTCTGGAAGGAACACATGTTGAGGGTCATGACATGGGTAAGGAGATCAAGCTCTAAAAACCCTATCGAAGAGATCACAATGTCAACTACTGAATCCAGGTCATCTTGATTAGTAGCAGAAGGCATGGGAGACAACGCCACATAATTGACTTGTGTAAGGGGTGATACCTACTGCATATATGAACCATTTAGGGAAGTCATTGAGCTGATGGTCAAGTCAGAACCATCAAACAAAAGTTTATTAATAGTCACCATTGTTCCATCGTGAGGGAAAGATATCACACAAAAAGGGTGGACACAATAACTTTCATGGCATAAACATAGTCTCTCCCAAGGAGTAAATTGAAATCCAAGGGGTCTTGGACTACCATGACGTCAATAAAGATAATTTTCCCTCCCAAAGTTACAAGAAACCGAGGAAGGATCCCTAAAGGGTGATTGGTTTTTCTGTTAAAAGCAAACAGAGTCTGGGTAACCGACACAAGCTGAGGATAACCCAAAGCTTTCCAAGCAATAAAGGACAAAATACTAATGGACGAACCCTCACCTATTAGCGTCTGAGTAACGTCCCGACCACAAACCTGTACTGTAATCTTGAAAGGAATGTGAGAGGGAAGACGAGGTCCAGTTAGCACACCACAATAAAAAAGGATGGCCTCATTACTTGGAAGGGGATCCACAGGAGAAGGAGGAATACCCCCCAACACGATATATTATGCATCAACGAGAAAAATGTGGGTAGTATCGATTTTAATCTCTAGAGGGAGAGTAGGATCGACCTATGACAGGATCAAATCGATCACTGGAGTCGCATTCTCCAAGGGAAGAATCAGGTCGACAGGTGGAAACGGATCGACTGCTTGGGTTGCACTCTCTAACAAGAGAGTGGGATCGACCGATGATGGGATTGGATCGACCACTTTGGCAACTGGTTCAACTAAGGACTTGACCATATTGACTACATGATCAACTAGACTGACCGATGAAGGGACCAAATTGATCATTCCATCAACTACAGGTGGGTCGAGAGTAAGCTTGCGATAAGCAGTTGGAAATTGAGGCTGGGAAATAGTCATGTCTTCCAGTAATTTCGAGGCTTCATCCATACGAGGGAAAAGGTGAGTTTGATGACTCCATTCGCATAACCTACAAGGAATCTTGACTCTACTTTTCTTCTTCCCAACGATATCTTGACTAGTTGACGGGAGGTCATCAACATGTTGTTCAGAGGATGACAACATGGGTTGGCGAGGGCGTGTAGACCATGCTTCTATAGCCTTGGATAGACCAGGGAAATCCTTAAGAAGATGGCTACCCTTACAAAGCCTACAAGGGTACTTGTGCTTACAGGTTGTTTGGGTGATCTTGGCATCATCAACACTCCCAGCACGATCAACAATAACTGGTTGCTTTCCAACATGTCCGACAACGATTGGAAGTTTGGACCCTTGTTTATTTTTATTCTTCTTATTCTTCCTTTTCTTCTTCTTCTTATCCACCGAGTTACTATCTTTAGATCTTTCACTCGGTGAAGAAGATGAAACAAAAGAAGACCTTGCAAGTGAAGAAGGTGAAGAAGATCTTACTAGTGAAGAAGGTGAAGGATCAACATGAGGTTGATGTTCTTGGGGGGAAGTGCTTACAACTGAAGCACTAGCTACATTCGGGATTACCCAAGTGGAAAAAAACCATACCGGTAATCCAATTGTGAGACTCGAAAAGCTAAAAGTAGTGATGTGAGGAGGACCAATGTTTCTGCAGGGGATCCTTCATTGGTCGTTTCAGGAACTCACGTCATTAGATAAATATCCAACCTAGAGTCTACTAGGGAAAACAAACAACACACGCTAAAAATCTAGTAAGCAAGTAAGCGAACAAAACCTTCTCACAATGAACTCACTAGTTGGTGATGAAATCCAACATTGTGGGAACAATGTAAGAAGGGGATGAGATAGAGCGGGTGGAAAAGTTACGTTGACGACCTTCTTAACGGACTTACACCCTGGTGCAAGGTCCCACACATAAACGTGGGTATACCCTCCAAGGAACCTGAGTGAGTTTGGTCAACGTCGATTCCAGGTACTGTGAAGACTTGCCCCTCCACAATCACCTCGTGTAAGACCCTAAAGAGATAGGCTACTAAGGTTACCAAGAACAACAATGATGCCTGGGGAAATAGTCCACAATCTGATCCATGTGTAAGGGCAGGGTATCTGGCCCGAAATCAACTCGAAAGGCTTCCACTCATAATTGTGGGTATACCTTCAAGTGACCCCCATAATACGCACAATCTCTACACCAAGACCATAAAAGCAGGGTGAGTAATTCTATCAGCCTTAATGTGACCTCATGTTTGACCCTTGTGTGAGAAGGGCTTCCCAGGACAAAATGTAGCAAGTGGATTTCACCGCTCCCTAACTCAAGATTCTATGTTTGTTTGTATCTTTGGAAAGTTATCTTTCACACTTGTTCCAAATCCCTGCAACTAATCTAATGTAGGTTTGCGACTAGAAAATATAAAAATGTCTGATAAATTTTTATAAGAGCTTTATTTTAAGTCCATTGTTTACTCAAGAGGAAAACGGTGTGGACTAAATGATGTTTTGACCGACTCTAAACAATGCAAAGAAATGAGAATGCAAATATTTCACTTCGATGAAAGCTATATTACGATAAGGAGAAAACATTTATCATTCCCAGATGCACAATGTCCCAAAATTTTATTAAACTCATACATATCTAGATGATCAAGCAATGAGCAAACAAGACTGTACACCAATACATGATTCTTGGTCCCCCCCCGACCATGAGGGGGACAAATTTTCAGAATTCAAGACCACAAAATGCCAAAAATTATGCAATTTCACTACTTCAAATGCAAAGATGCCCCCAATCTAATGCAAAGCAAGAAAGTAAAAAAAATGTGTTCCAAAGATAGCCAAAAGAAATAACAAATCGATATGAAACAAAGCAACCCAAATAATTTTCTTTTAAAACGAACTATTCAAGAAAAGAAGTATTCTTTTGCTAAACAATTCTAAAGAAAAATAATGCTTTGTAACTAAAAGACACTCAAAGGAAGAGATCAAATATTTCAAAAGAAAACAAAACAAAGATGGATAAAAGCACAAAAGATGATGTCAATAAGACTGTAACAGACCCAACAAATCACCCCAAACACTTATCACAGATCTGGGCAAGGAAAACCACCAAAAAACAAATTTTTTTCATTATTGTTGCAAGTTGTAGACCAACACAGAGTGACAACCCCTGATCGCCATAGGCTAGAGAACAAATATAGTGTGGCGAAGCCACACTGTGTCAAAAAGTTAGGGTGCGTCGATCCTATTCGTCGCACTGTCCCTCAAAGCAGGGTGTAGCGATCGAACAAAAATGGAAAAAATAAAAAACAGGAAGGTTTTTCCAGTGAATTTAAATAGTCAAAGAGTCAAGTTGGATCTCCTAGTGACTCAGAAAACAGAACCCAAGCAATCAAAGCAAGAAAACAAGGAAAACTGGGAAAACAATCTATTCCCCAGTATGGTTGCCAATTTTGTTATCGAGCTAATTGTTAAGTGTGGACACAAATCAATCCCCCTAGCTTCACTACAAAACTAGAACAAAACAAGACAATACACCACTCTTTCCTTATATTTCAATTATCAACTGAGAAATGGATCTAGAACATACCTTTTAAATATCGAAGAGCCAACTTCGCCAATGCAATCCAAGCTCCATTGTGAGGCTTATGGAGAAACATTTGCAAAGGAACACAAGCCAACAAAGACAAGAATAACACAGTCTATTTGATATGAAACTATGTACGTGATCAAGGAATCATATAATATGAACAAATAACATTCATATAGGAAAGAAAAGTATATCTGTATTAAAGAATGTGGAAAAAAGATACAACTAGATGCCTTGATGTTGTCAGGTTATTTCCAATAGTTCCTTGCTTCCCACACACTTCTGCTCCCAAGATTCTGAGACTGTAGATCTGATAGCTACTCACAATCTATCTTGACAAAGCAAAGCTCAAAGCTAATATACAAGCTCCAAAGAATCCAAGCTAAAAAACTCAAGATACCAAGCTCAATCTCAAGCCAAGCTAACCTTCTCCATTAGAGATCCTCTCCTTTTATAAGATGAAGAGGATAAGGTGAGTAGGTTAGGATGATCCCAGTAAATCATAATACAATTTCTTCTCTAAGGTAAAGTTCTTCTCCCTTCTTTTGTCAGGAATTCATGCCACTGATCCTTCTAAAGACAAAGGATAGGTTTACATCATTAACGATCATAAGGGTGACGAAAATAATGTGTAACAATAGTTTCCAACTCAAGGATGGTAGTACAGATGGAAGTGTATCGGGCTTACTGGATCAAGTGTATCATCCTAGACAACTCCCTCTGTTTGTGAGAATCCTTTGGCTATAGATCTCACTTTGTATTTCTTGATACTTCCATCAACTGCATGCTTGATCTTACAGATTCACTTGGAAGTCACCACAGACTTCTCTTCTGGTCTCAGAACAATATCTTATACATCATTCTTTAAGATATACTGGTATTCTTCTGTTATGGAATCTTTTTATACATGTTCTCCTGTTGCTTCTCCAAGACAAGGAGGCTCATAATCGATGAAGTGGCTCATGACTGAAGGATATCTTGAAAATCTCATTTGCTTTCTCGAGATGTGCCTTGAGGGGCTTGTATGTTCCTCTGCCTCTTGTAGAGTGAGCCTAGGCAGTCCTTTTATGCCCTATTGCAATATATCTGGACATATCAACTTGGGCAACTGGATCAGCTGGAATAATGTCTGTCTCCCTTTGAACTGCTGAAGGGGTAGAAGGTATTGTCACTTCCTTCCTTTTATTTTGTTTTGACTCCCTCTTGAGTCAAGTAACTCTTTCTGAAGTCTGAAGGATGGAAGTCTTCTTTATTTTCTTTCTATATCTTTTATGTCTTCTTTGACCAACATAATAATCAATCACTAAGGTTTGGACTCTTGTACCAGGGATATTGGTCCAAGTCATGAGTGCTCCCACATTGGAGATAATACCCTTCACTTATTAAGAAAGCAATCAACTATAAAATTAATGACCAACCAATTTACCTGGATCTGTAGTCATGCTCAGCTCTATGTTTTTTCTTTTAGAGTACTTCTCCTCTCTCTTATCTTCATTCTTTTGTGGTGGGTCTGGATCAATGTCAGCGGTGGAAGCATGTTGTCTTCCGTTCTTCCTGGTTGGACAATTACTTGCATAGTGTCCATATTTTTCACATCTGAAGCACTGAATTTCTGAAACATATCTTCTCCGTTTATGGCATGGGGTTGATGGAGACTTCTCACCTCTGAATGTTTGTTTGAAATTTCTTTTGAATATTCCTCCTTTATTTGTATGAAGTGCAAGAGCATGGTTGTCATCTGGGATGTCTTCCACTCCTCTATTTCTAAGTCTAAGTTCTTCTTGAGTACAATTTGTCCACAAACGATTGAAATTTGGTAGCTTTTCTCTTCCACTGATGCTTTGAAGAAAAGGATCCAAATGTTTTGGAAGATTGTTGAGAGTAGATAAGAAGAGTTCTCTATCGAACGTGATTTCTCGAATGTCTCCTAATTGTTCTTTAATCTCTGATATCTTCATAAAGAAGGTAGCAACTGTATCACCTTTCGTCATCTTGGTACTTTGAAGCTGGCCCTTTAATGTAAGAGCTTTGAGGGTGTTGTCATTTTCAAACATATCTTTTAATGCTTCATACATTTCATAAGTTGTCTTCAGGTTGGCAATACGAGGTAAGAGATGATCTCTTATTGAGTAGATGATTATTTTTCTTGCCTTGACATCTTCTTCCTTTCTTATATTCTTCTCTTCATCGGTAGCTGTATCTTGTAAAGTTTTTTTTACCACATCCAAAAGGTCATATTCTTCAAGGGTGACCTGAAGCCTTGAATTCTAGGAGCTGAAGTTGCTTGTTCCATCAAGCCTATCTTCTACTAAAGCTATGTTCTTCATTTTTTCGGATTTCTTCTCAAACTCTCACCAACTGGACTTAGAAAACCTAATGGTTAGGTTGGACTAGTAACCTTAGGTTTTGTTGGGCTTATGACTGCCAACAATCAACTTTGAGAGTGTCACAAGAATGCTTCTTGAGTTGAAACGTTTCTTCAAGAAGTTGTAGAAACCCTAATATCAAGATTCTGTAGAAAATTTTGGCACCCTAGAAATCCTAGGGCCAAAAACTCAAAATCCTCGAAAATTCACTTTGAAGATTTCTGGAGATGTGCTGAGAAAGGTCGTACAACTTGATCCAAGTTTTAGCTCCAACATCCACTTGTAAGGTGCTAAAAATTCTAATCAAGTGAGGGCCGTACGAATTTCTGCAGAAACCCTAGAGGTCATACAAAACTGCAGAAGGAGGACGACTTAGCCTTTTAAGTGCTTATGCAAGGGTTCTTCAAGACCTATGCTTTGAAACCATGTTGATTTTTCAATATGAAAGGTTTAAGCATGAATTTCATTTCATTTTAGCATTTAACTTAAACCATAAACAATTTTTTTACAGCAACCAAGATCACAAGAAGAAACACCATGCACAAGTACACAAGAAGTATCCTGGGAAACCCTTCTCAACAAGGGAAGAAAACCCATCTAATCATTTTCTATATTCTTCAAGAGAAAGACCTTCACCACCAATAAAACCTAGCACACAAGAGGGTGCTTGCAAACCCTAGAAGCCTAGTGCCCAAGAGAGGTGTGCACTTTTCCCAAGAGGATTTACTTGTTGAAATTTTCAAATTCACGCAAAAGATATGATTCCTCAATGGGGAATTTACCTTTACTTATATTAGACTTGACCTATCAACATAAGTGTATATTGGCACAACATGGATGACCTCTCTAACTCACAATATAATTAATAATTAACCGGATTAATTATTCATCTATGTCTCATAAAGATGAACCCAACTCATGGGAATTCACATGTTCACATTGTGCTCAGCCACATGCATGTCCAACTCGGCAGATCTCCTTTCTCATTGCGTTACACAGGAGAATCATCTGGAGTTCTTCTCAATTCTCTGTAAGGAGGAGGCCATCACTACGTTCCATTTCTGTCTCAGATAGGAACCACACACCTAGCTCATAGGCTCTCTCTCTCAGGTCTATGTCCTGGAGAATGTCTCACACAGTTGTAATCATCAACACTTTCATTAGTGCGTGTCTCATGGAGGCATGAGGTGATGCCACCTGAAGTCCACTTAGAAGTGGTCTAGAGATAACAGAAGATCGAAGTAAATATTGGTATGATACGACAATTAAGACTGCCCATAGATATATATATAGATATAGATATAGATATATACATACATACATACATACATACATACACACACACACACACACACACACACACACACACACACACACACACACACACACACACATATATATACTTCAATTTTTATATCCATTATTAATACAATATCATAATTTGTTTAACTTTAAGTAAGAGCTTATTGCTCTGTTCCACACTTCCAAACTTATTTTCATACATATGGACCCCAACAGGTTTCTTCCTTGATTACATGCATTAGGTAGTCATCCATTAGATTGATTTTGGAAAAGGCCTTACACTCACAGGCATGTCTTTCTTAGCCAGATAGGGTTCTAAAAATCTCATCCACTTACCAATTCCCATGCTATGCATGACAGTACATGACACTAGGGGAATTAATGAAAGAAATGAATTACATGGGAAACTCTTACTTAAAGTTAAAGAAATTATGATATTGTATTAATAATGGATAATTTTTTCATGTAGACATAAGTGGATCAAAATCCACCCCATGTCCTTCAGATTAAAATCCTAAAGGGGTTGGATCGATTAATGAGGAGCAATGAGTTTTCACTAGTGGGAAAGATTTAATTCATGTGAGAGTTTTTCTTGGAACCGTGGGGTCACCTTGAAGTAGTGGTTGAACATGGGATTGCACATAAAGATATTATATAATTGATCTTGTAACACATGCACACATAAGTGGATTTAAGTCCACCACCATCTCCCTCATTTTTTTTTAAATACTAAGGGTTAGCTCAATCAGTTGAACCATTCTCCCAAGGCATGTAGATTATAGAGAGGTCATAGGTCATAGGTTCAAATCTAGTAAAGTCCCTTGTATTATAGTTGGATGTTGGGGCACCCTCCATCTAGATATTTTACGGAAGGGGGTGGATCCCGTGAGGTTTTTTTTCTTTGATCAACGATGCAAATTGCATTTGTGGACTTGTGAAAACAAATCTTGGCAACATGATCATGATTGGGGGAATCTGATTTACCAAATTCAGCTAGGGATCACACAATCCTATAGCCTCAACCACTTGAAAAGAGATTATGCACCAACCCCAAGCCTCCTCTTCATGGAGAGAAGAGTGATTCATTAACAAGTAGCTATATTGATCTTGGGAAAATGGCTAAGTTTCAAGAGGGAGGATTTGTCATGACTTGGTCAAGCAAAGACAAATAAAGGGCCAATGGATGAAGGTCGATAAGGGATGTCTCAAAGAGAAGAAGATCAATAAGGGTAGTCTTAGAAAGAAGGAGATCGACAAAGGAAGTCTTGATGAGAAGGAGACCAACAAAAAGGTAATAGATGAGGAAGTGGTTGACAAGGTGGACACTAACAAAGTAGGCAATCAATGAAAGATTCATCGACAATAGGTTGATGGCATAAATCATGGAAATTATGTATTCAATAACATGTGATCTTGTCTATGGAGACACAAATCATATTGATGTTAGTTACCATTGGCATCAAACCTTAACCCATCTCAATGTCAAAGACACTCGATCCAATGATAATGTCTCCAAAACTTAGCATGTCAGTTACAACCACTCAAGGATGCTAGTTGTTGAAGACCTCTTACTCCAACACCTATTTATCTTGTTATATAATGATTTCCTTATTGCAAACTAGATTAGTTGCTCACAAAACAAAAATGCACTGCTAAAACATTCAACTCAATAAATCTAGCAGAAGCAAAAAAAAATTGGAAACCAAATCATGCATACATGAACACCAATATTTTTGGGTAGATACATGTGGAAAAACCTCGGAGGGAAAACCAATGTTGATAATGATTTTATTATGCTAAAATCAGGCCTCCCGTAACAGGGATAATGGCCCACTAAGAGAAATACAATTGTAGACAAATATAACAAAGTCTGGTATGTTGTATGACCCATAACTGCACACTTTTTGAGATTGATAGCTGACCTACTAGGTCTACCCACACTTTCCCTCGGATTTACTAGTCAACAACTTCCTCTCACCTACATTGGGTAGTCCCAACATTTTTCTTTTGTAACAGATTTCAAATTTCTTTTAAAGAGGCTTCTGTCATTGGGTAGTCCCTCCTAATCTTCTCCAATGTAATTCTAAACCTAATACTTAGTCCTCGTGCTTCTGTTATACCTCTGATCATAATTTTTATTCCTCCAATTCAATCATACTTATGCATTGAATCATTTTATTTCATCCTTCCTGAACTCATTCTCTATTCCTAATAACCAATGAACAAGGTTTAATTTACCCCCTAGTTTTTAATCTCGTCTCCTTTCTGCCTCTTGGTTCAATCATGCACTTAAATTCCATAGGTGCTTATATGTATATGAAAATTTGTGTGTTACCATCCTCAACCCAAATCCACATATGACTATAGGTCAAATCCAACACTTATTATCAAATGGTGCTTATTAAAAATGAAGAAATAAGCTTAAGTGCTTAGCTTATCTATCCTTCCATGCGACCAAATCGTTGAGACCATGGGATGACATAAAAGGTTGTTTTCACATTTGGTGAAAATGGGTTTAAAAGCCACTTTTCAAAACGTGAATTGGTATGGCTCCGACACATGTCCCTTTGAAATCCATCGGTTTCAAACTTTTTGCATTTTGGCTTTACAAATAAACCTCATGCAACTTGAATTGCAAATAGAGATTAGACCGTTGATCTATGAATATTCGCGATCTGACGACCCTCATTTAACTTTCGATCCTTCGAATTCCAAAGCAATTCCAACGCCTGTAATGAGTAAGGATCGTTGATCCTAAGAGTGATCAACGATCACCATGAAACTCGATTTGTTCTAAAGTCCTGCAAGCGTTGTTTTAGATTATTTGAACACATAGTAACTAAATTCTCTAATATAAGAAAATCTAAACAAATATCTAATCATAGAGTTCCCAATTGGTTGATTCATTCAACCTGTCTAGACCTGATTTCACTTCAGTGGCCTCTCATAGGTCTTTTGGCCATGATTGGCCCTACACACACAGTTTCTATCTCACTTCAACCTCTCTTTTTTTTAATGCCTTCAAGGCTTACAAGTTAAATCCCAAAAGGATTTTGAACTAGAATTAGTTTAGATTCTATAATCTCTCCACAACAACCTCCTAATATCCCTAAGATCCACAATATCTTGAGGAATATCTCTAAAATCCATTCATTTAGCTTCTAGAACTCCATGACTCTCGATATCTACTCATTACTCAATTATAATTGTTAGAATTTAATTTCAATCTTTAGAAAAACAAAAGATTTGGTATGGATCATTAACAAGTTATTTTAGGTGGTGTGGTTTTCCTTGAATAATGGTGATGAGTCAATTCACATTCATTAGTAGTAGCTAGTAATGTCTGTCTTCATTACAAATTAACAACTGAATTATAATAAATTTTACTACTTAAAAAATTAATAAATATTACTCATAAATTTATTAGGTTATTACATTATAATTAAAATTTGGAAATAAAAATTTAAATGTAAATAATTTGTATTTAATTTTCCACATGTATATATAAATTGGTTGAGGATGAAGTGTTTTTAATGTATTGGTAATTCAAAAACAACATTCGTACATGAGAATATAAATTGGTTGAGTTTGAAGAATTTCATATATAGTATTAATTAAAAACAATAATCATAAACTTATTAGATGTGAGTGATATTACAATTTTCAAATAAGTTTAAATATTACTCACTTATACCAATGGAAAAATATTAGTTTTTATTTTATTTAAATTTTAATATGAATTTATTCGATGTTAAAAATAGCAATTTTTTTTAACAAATTTAAAGATTAGTTAATTATACTAAATGAATAGAAAAACATCAATATATGCATTTATATGAATGGTATTTGTGAACCTATTAAAATTATTATAAATAATTATGCCGAAAACATATCTTAGGGATAGGATTTCACGAAAATATGTCAACTGGTTGGCAGGTTTTGGGAAACCATCTTTGTCCACCTGTCCTCCCTCAAAACCGCCCATGATTCATCACTTTAAACTCATGAGTCATCATTTTAAACTCTCCGGCGTACAAAATTGATGGAAGCAATTTTCCCCACCGCCTCATATCCTATCGGATCAGATTTTCCCCACATGTCCTCTATACATCACCTCACCACGAATCTCTTTTCTGAATTTCTATCAAATAGGGCCCTCTCATGTCTATCTCCCTCTGGAATGAACATTGAAAACCACAATAGTGGTCTCCTCTCCCGCCATAGCAAAGGAATTTCTCAAAACCCATGGCCACATCTTTGTAGGCTGTATTGTCTCACAGGCATCCTAAGCTCTTTCCCACCACAAGTTCTCATTTCTTCTATGCCAATATGAATCTCACTGACCTATGCTCATATGCATATCCATCAATGAAATATTCTCTATCATGAGGCTAGGAACTCTGCAATATCTCAGAAGAGATCAAGCACATCTAATGATTCATCAGATTTTTGAATACTACTTGAAGGGATCAAAGTGTGTAAATATCAGACACATTACATTCCACTATGTGTTTAATCTGATAGGCAACATGGCCTTTGTTTTTTTTTTAACAAGAACGGGTATGTTATATATTAGAGAAACAACAGAAAATTGTTGGTACAGTTACAACTTGTATTCATTGAACCAAGTTCATCATAACCTTTGGTTCCCACTCTCTGAAGCAATATTCTTAAGGTAATTTATCACATCATTTGTTTCCATCTATTGATAGGACACCTTTGCATAACAATGCTTCTTTGTTTGCCTCGTTATCCGCTTCGCCATTTAATTCCCGAAGTATGTGAAATAATTGAATTGGATGGAAAGTGGTCAGAAGGAGCTTGATTTTCTTGAGAATTTGCCTGAGTCTCATGTGATTGGGGAAATTCTTAGAAATTAGGGCCCGAATAATGATGCGAGAATCCTTGAAAAAATTAAGATCTGTAATGTTCTTGGCTAGAGCTTGAGAGAGTCCTTGCTAGAGGGCTAACACTTCGGCTAAGTTAATTTTGTCCTCGCCGATTCCCCAAGAATACGAGAACACTTTTATTTCCTCACGATCCAAAAGCACTCCTCCACCTCCTGTTGCTCTTAGGTTCCCTTTAGAAGCTCCGTCGAAGAAGAGGCTATGTCTCTGCAAAGAGTTTCACCACAATTTGAAGGATGAAGAGTCCATCCTGATTTTCCACTGGGTTGTAGAGGGCACGAGAGCAGTTACCAACTTCAAAGACTTAGGGAGAAGGCTAGACATCAAGTCTTCTTCAATAGAGGTCAACACTCCTTTATTCGCTGACAGATGTAGAGAGGAGAGAAATTCCCCCAACATTACTTTGGCCTTTGCCACCACATGAGCAACGTTGGCAGAATTTCCTTTGAAAATTTGGTAGTTGCGTTCTAGCCAGATTTTCCAGAGAATAACCTTGGGAAAAGACGCCCAACAAAATTTGAGCCGTTCTTTCTTATTGAGGGAGAAGGGACATGACTCCATACATCTGATGAGACAGAAGGATATCTTAGGAGGGATGGATACCCAACTCATCCAAGGGGAAAGCACAAGGTTCCAGACCTCCAAGGCAAAGGGACAATTCAACAGAAGATGGGATGCAGTTTCCTCCTTTGAAACACAAAAGGGGTAGCGCGTGGGACCTTCCCAACCTTTTTTTCTCAGATTGTCTCATGTGAGGATGGAATTATGTGTGAACTTCCTTATAAACATGTCAATTTTAGGTAGACATTTTTCCCTCCAAATTTTGTTCCAAAGAGCTGGATTGGGAGGAGCAAGCGACTTAGAATTGATGACCGTGTAACCCTATTTAACTGTGTACAAGCCTGTGTGAGATCCCCAACCCCTGTGATCTTTCTTATTTGCTGTGATCAATGATTTCCCATGGAGCAGAGAAAGAAAGAGAATTTTTTCATTTTGTAGGTGGCTTGGGGAACTCGTAAGTTTCCATTCTTTCCATGCTTTGGCTTCATCATTATGCTAGTTTGAAATATCCCACATAGTGGTTAAATTTTGGGAATGAGTAAACTCTTTGAAATTGGAGGTGCCTATCATGGATTCTAAAGGAGGCCCTCCCAGAATCGAATCCTCCCAAATACAAATATTTTTCCTGTTACCAGGTATCCATGTTAGTAGAGGATTGAAGAAGCCAGAAACTTTTTGACAAATTGTAAAAATGGGGGATCCTTTTGAGGCTTTAGGTGCTTTGTCAAGACATTTCCTCCCATCTCTAGTATAGTATTTCTTCCATAAATCCTGTTTAATCCACTATATCTTTCCAGTTACCAATTTCCACAGGATTTTATCCCCTAAGGCCAGATTTTGTAATCTCAAGTCTCTTGTCTAAAGGCCTCCTTCTGAGAGTGGCTTTATCACTTTCCCCTAGTTGTCTAGAGGTAGTTTATTTTCACTCTGTTTGTCCCCTTTCCATACAAACCTTCTTAAGATTGATTCTATTTTGTTTATAAATCCACTTGGAGCTAAAAGGATGGAACTTTAATAAATCAGAATGCTGGTAAGGACCGATTTGATGAGGACGAGTTTCCCTGCCAGATTAAGCTAGGCAACACCCTAGGCTTGGATTCTGGCTTTTATCTTGTCAAGTAATGGAAACCAGTGAGAGGATTTAGGCTTGGATTTGTATATGGGGAATCCTAAGTATTTGAATGAGTCCCATTGAGTTTCCCCTTCTATTTCCATAATACAGGCTATTTCCACCATTTCCCTTGGCGTACAATTCCATCCATAAATTTGACTCTTCCTGTAATTTATTTGGATCCCTGAAGTTTCCTTGTAGAGATCTAATTGCCTTTTAAATTTTTTGGCTATGATGGTACTATCCCCTCCCAAAAGAAGTGCATCATCAAAAAATTGTGCATGGTTTATGTCTTTGACCCCTCTTGTTATTTTTATGCCCATTAGTTCCTGTTGAATTCAACATTGTTCTAGCTAGAAGTTGAGTGTTGAAGTTTGAATGGAATAAAGAAAATGAGACAGCGGGCATCCCTGTCTAAGCCCCCTAGAAGTATGAAAAAATTATGTTGCTCGTCCATTGACTAATGGGGCAATCCAAGG
Organism: Picea glauca; assembly: GCA_000966675.3. Classification (NCBI taxonomy): domain Eukaryota; kingdom Viridiplantae; phylum Streptophyta; class Pinopsida; order Pinales; family Pinaceae; genus Picea; species Picea glauca. The sequence goes on along the minus strand of JZKD02S0030042.1, from coordinate 115,303 downwards.
AGACCCGATGCAAGCCTTTATCCAGTGAATGAAATCAGTGCTGAAGCCAAACTTTTGCATTACCTGAAATAAAAATTCATTCTTTAATCTGTCAAAAGAATTTGCAAGATCTAATTTCACGACCATACATTTTTCACATCGGTGCTTGCTTGAGTGAATCGCTTCCTGGACAAGAATTATATTATCAATGATCTGCCTTCCTTTGATGAAGCTACCTTGATTCTCAGGGATGATAGTTGGTAGAATACCTTTGAGTCGATTAACAATTACTTTTGTGATAATTTTGTACCCAATATTACACAAAAAGATAGGACGGAATTTGTCAAAGGTTAAAGCACCCTATTCCTTGCGTATTAAGGCTAAGAAAGAAGAATTGGTGCTCTCACCAATCTTGTGGCATCTTTATGATGTTATTACAATTTTATGAAAATCTTGCTTTATGATTGGCCAACAGACCTGAAGGAATCTATCTGTACAGCCGTCAGGGCCAGGGGCTTTGTCAGAGTCCATACTATCCAGAGTTGATTTTATTTCTTTTAGCGAAACCAAAGCAATGAGATGCTAATTGGACCTTGGTTGGACGACCGAAGGGATGAGGTTGAGAATTTGGTGGAGATTTTCATTTTGGGTTGCAGATTCCTCAGTGTAAATCTCTTTAAAGTGGAGATGAGAAACTTGTTTGATTCCTTCAAAATCATTGTCAGTCTAATTCTGGTTATGAATTTCCTTTACTAAGTTGAAACATTTCCTGGCTTCTGCTTGTTTATGGAAAAAACTTGCGTTCTTATCCCCATCTTTGAGCCAAAGACTACGAGATTTTTGTCTCCAATATTCTTCTTCATCTCTGCAGGCTGTATGGAGTTTTCTATGGAGATCAATTTCTTTCTCCAGACTATCTGTGCTTATAGTTCCATCTTCCATATTAAGTTGGTGAGATTCCAATTGCTGTTGGGATTCCCCTCTTTGGGTTAAATGGGATTTCAAAGATTTTTCCCAATTTTTGAGAGCTCGTTTCACTCAGCGAAGTTTTTCTTCCCACAAAAAAAAGGGAGAACCTGATATTGGGATCTTCCATACTCGTGTGACCAGATCGTGAAATTCCTCATGATGGATCTAGGAAGGGATAAATCAAAAAGGGATCGGACCCAAAGAGGGTTCTTTGGATATTTCTAGAAAGATTGGCTTATGGTCAGAGGCATTGAAGGGAAGGAATTTAGAGACAACATTAAGGCCTAAAAGAAGGAAAGAGATTTGGACGAAGAATCAGTACAACCTTGCAGCTATGTTCCCCAGACCAATTCTTTTATTAGACCATGTATATTTGCCTCTAGAGGGTTTTATGTCTTCCAGATCCCAATCAAGAATGATGTCTTCAACCCATTCTCGGAAGGGGTCTCTTACTATCGAGCCTCCTTTTTTTTCCCCAAGAGATAAAGTGGCATTAAGATCCCCTACTAGGATAATGTTTTCTAGATGATGGCTGCTAAGATACAATATTAAAAGGTTCCAACAACTCTTTTTTTCATAGGGAAGAACATGAGCATAAATGTTGAATATACAAACCTGGTTTCCTGACTCCTTATGCAGCGGATTGGTGAATATCCAGTGGGTACAATGATCAGTCTTCAATAATTCAAAAGTGGAGGAATTCCACAGTGAACCAATTCCTCCAGAGGTTCCTCTAGCGCTGACTGCTACACTTGCTCCTTTTTTCCAAAAGGTTGTGCGGGATTGGAGAAAGTCAAATTCCTCCAGTTTAGTCTCTTGTACAAGTAGAATGTCTGGATTTGAGGTGTAGAGTAAATCTTGCATTTCTTCTTCTTTACTCCAGCTTCCTAAACCTCTATAGTTCCAGGAGACTATCTTCATTACTTACTTTTTGGATTGGAAGTCTCCCTCTGGGAGGGCTTCCCTTGATTCCTTGTGCTTTTGGAATTTAACATTGTTTCTAGAGTTTGTTGAGATCCTTGTAGTTTATCTTTGTATGTATCCCTTTATCTTCTTTCTTTTGTCGATTTCCTTCCCCTGGTAGCAGGTTCCGAGGAGATCTAAGATAGTCCAGTATCTGCTTCCCCCTCATCTTCTTCTGAAATCTCTTCCTCTGTCCCTGAGATTTGGGTTGCAGGGATTTCTCCTAGTTCAAGTGAAGGAGGTGATTCTTTGTCTATTTGGCTTGCCGCTTCTGGATTGATTTGCTTCTCGGTTGTATCATCAGTGATAGGTAACTCATTCTCTTGATCCTTGAGCACTGCAAAACTATTTTCATTAGCACTTTGGTCTTTATTTTTTTTCCTTTCCTTTTTGGAATTGGGTTTAGGGTTTGCCTTGGACCTTTTCGCTTGCTGCCATCCTTCCCTTGAATCTTTCTCTTGCTATGGAACCTGGATTTTTGGACAATGCTTTTGGAAGTGTCTGTATTCATGATAGCTACAACACTTGAAAGGTAGTTTCTCGTAGTCCAATTTTTGAAAGTGCTTCCATTCCCCTATAGTCAACATGATTGCTTTAGGAAGGCCAAATTCCAAATCGACTTCTACATAGATCCGAGTGCAATAATATTGACCTTTTGGATCAACCTTGTCAATAAATCTCCCAAGCCTATTACCTATAGTTTGCAGAGAGGAAGGATTCCAACAGTGAATCAACAAGTTGGGTAGGCGTACCCAGACCAGAACCGCCTTTGGGACATCCACTGTAGGGTCGAAATCAGGGGTCCATCGATTTAAGTAGAGACCTAGTAGCCCCATGAAGTAAGGCCCACTCCTAAAAATAAAGTCCCGATCCTCATTAGAAATTAATTCAAACTGGAAGAAGCCTCTTCCAACTGCATAGTAGGTGACACTATTTGAGATCAGTGGTCTCCAATTTTTTTGAATCCATTTATCAGTTGTTCGAGGAGAGGGCCAAAGCCCTGTGAATTGGCCAAGTAAAGCCCAATTTTCTAAGGAGATGACCACGCTCATGGGTTGATACAGAGGCAAATCAATAACAAGAACATCTTTTAGTTTCTTGATGAAATTTGGTAGGTTTCCTTTTATTTTCTTCTTCCCTTGAACGTTTACAAGTCTTCTGAAGGATACTACATCAGCTAAGGGCGGAGGGGGAGGCAACAACTCATTGCCTTCAACAACACTCATTGTTGATCGAACCCAATCACAAGGCCCGATAATGGCTTGGGATAAGGGCAGAGTATGGATCCCCTTGGGCGGGAAGACCTAGGGCTTCGGCCTGCTGGAACGCTGAGGCGCTCTGATGCAGCTCAGATCCGCTCAGTCCGCTTTGACAACAATTATTAGGAAACATGGCCTTTGTTAAAAACATGTTTGATCCTCATTTATGAGCTTTTGAAGATCTGAAAGATGCTATTTCGAAAATGATGGTGCTACATACAACTCCCAATTTGGCCGATTGTTCTTCAATGTGGAGAAACAATTTACCGCTAAACAGTGAAAATGTATGCACTGAATATCGATAGGCCCTCCATCAAGAGATGTGAGAGCAGACGAACGCCCTTCTCCATCTCCATGTACACAAGAAGAAGAAGATATATTGGCATGTGGGTTTCCACTGGAGTGCTTGCTAGATTTATAATAATATCTTGAACATGTAGATTTTGATCTCATGATTGATCTAAATGTATCAATAATGGGTTGAATTTTGGCCTACTGATTGATCCAGATTAAGAAATAATTATATTATCTTTGTATCGCACTAGTTTTGCAGAAATAATTAATCAAAGAAGCAAACAATATTATTTGTCGCCTCCAAAGATTGCCACGATGTACAAAGCTTTTAAATTATTATGGCCTGAGGAAATTCTAAGGATGTTGCGATTTTTGGTCTATTTTAGCAAAGTAAATGCACTGCTTGGAATGGCACCTTTGAGCAGTTTTGCAGGTGAACAATAAATGACCAAATAAAGAAAAGAAGATAGTATTTATAGAGTACGAAGATTTGGTAAGAAACCATGTTCTAGCCATGTTCTCCAGACTTTCCACAATTTGATTTATGCCATATTGTCTGTTAATTAGGCTGTGAATTTATCACAATTAATCCAACTTTAATTCATTTGTAATCCATATTATAAAAATAAAAAAATTTCAAATTGCAAATCGCATGAATAATGTCTTTGTTATTTATTTAAATTATAAAAATTAAAATAAGTATATCTACAAAAGCACCTCTCCGTCCTTGTTAAGGACTTTAGGTCGTGGGTTCAATCTCGGTAAGTTTCATAGTTTCCTCTATGACATGCACATGTTCTTCACTTGCAATCATTCCAATGGGTGCATCAACCTGCACAAACAATCCATCAACGTGATTACCGGATAGTCAATTGATAAATGCTTTGCTGCAAAGGATAAATGGATTTAAATCTTTCTCAAATCAGAAACAATTTCCTTGGGAAGATGGTAATCATAGATCTTCATATTAATAAAAAGACAAGTTACTGAAATTCCTGATTGTTAATGTGAAGATGGGATTTAGAGTGGTTAAGGTTGGTATTAATGGAAAATGGGATTCATAGCTCTTTAGATATCAATGGAGACTACTAATGCAAAAATGAGATTCATATATTTTTATGTAAACTTCTAAATCTATTCACTTTGATCTTGATATGGGTATTACTGGGAATTCAAAATTCAGAAATTTCAATACATATCAATCAAATTTATCTAGCATGTTAAAATTAATGTGAATATCTAGAATCTGTGTTGATTATAAAATTAGAATAACTATACCTGGAATCTATTGTTTGATATCATCGTTGTTCTCATATGGTAAACCTTAAAACCAATAACTAATTGATTCCATGCAAACAAATTTATGGTGGCAAAGATTTCATAAGCTGGTTGCAACGTCCTTGTTCAATGATTTTTCACCCTCTTCTTCTTCTTTCGTTTTAACAACAACGACATCGATAGGAGCTTCAACTATAAAAGCTTCTTTAACAGGCTCAGCTTCTTCAGGCATTTAGACACGTTCCTCTTTGAATTCTAGCTGGGTCAATTCTACTTTGGGCTCTAAGGTAGGGGAATTACAGTGAATTCCTCAGTAGATTTCTCCATTACAACAGGGTTTTCATTGATTGTTTCCTCAGCTACGGTAGCCTCCTCAACATGAGCTTCTTCTTTAATAGCCTTTTAGCTGGTGGGTTCGACTGTGGTAACATTCAAATCTTTTGTAATCAATCCAATGGACACAACAACCTAGAAACGTTTCATAGATGTTCACGATCAAGGAGGGCCCTTGCATACAGAGTGTCTCATATCACTTCACAGATCACAAAATTAGATTGCAGTCAAATCTTAAATATAAAAGAGGCAGTTGGTAAGTAATTAAATTTGAATATTAATGTCTCATAAAACATAATTAGACGGTGAGCCATTTGGAAAATGTTCCCCTTGGTCTGCTCCCCTTCCAAATATGTCGTATTACTTTTAATGAAACCAAACCAAATGACAAATATCTTAGGATAACAGTCCATTCCTGATGCTTATTAAATTGCTCAAACTCAAATGTAATCAATCTTTTTAAGATGGGGTTGGTGTAAAAATGCGATGTATTAACTTATTTTTTAATTCAATTATATTAATTTCCTTTGTAATTGAATAGTTTACATAATTGTGTTTGCGATTACATAATTTACTTTTCAAAGTTAATTACATAATTTAGCTTTTAATAAAGCAAATTTATAATAAAACAACTCTTTAAAGGTATGAAGGTTTTGTGTTCCGAGTTTCAATTATCAAGATCCATTAATTTAATGTATATTTAGTTTGTTTACTTTCTTAACTCCAAGGAATTGCTTGTTAGCATTTATAGTTGCAATCATCTCAACATGGATGATGCTAGAGAGAACTTGTTGATGCAAAGATTTATCTTTGTAAAAATTTATATCTATAATTTTATTAATGGTTTTTTTAACAATTAGAGTTTTGTTAGAGTTTTGTTAGTTGTAGATATTATTAGTAATGCCTGTTCTTATGTAATTGTGTATCTAGTATTTATGTACTTGTGCATATTAAATTTTATGGTTTTTAAAAGATGTATTTTTAATGATTTTTGTGTATAAATTTTGATTAATTATTTATATTTATATAATTTTTTTTTTATAGAGCAGCCTAAGATTTCTCAATATACAATTCTTTCAATTTGTCATGTCATGTTACAAATTTTGCATGGGAAACAAATTCAAGACTTAGTGATTTCCATGGTAAGATCACTGTTTTTTATGTTGTATATTTTTGTTTAGAATTTTTCTTGTATATTTTTGAAAAATTAAATGTTTTTTTATTTTGATTTGATTTTATAAATTGGTTATTATTATTTTCATAAATTTAGTATTTTTTTATATTATTATTAATATTTATAAGTTTAGTAATCTATTATTAAATTTTAAATAAAAAATATTAATTTATCTTTTTCTTATTTTTTAAAATTTTAAAAATCAAACTACACTATCTTTATGTTTTTAAAAGCTCTTCATTTTTTAAACTATCTTTCTCTTTTTAAAACCTTTTAAGTACATTAATACTTACTCAAGATTTTTAATTAGTCATGAAAAAAGTTTTCTAACTATGTAATATAATCTTAATTATTTAATATTTAACTTAAATTTCTTAATTTACTTGCTTTGTTTCTCTTTTAAAATTAAGAAAAAAATTTATTGTAATTACCAATACTCTCCACCATTGTGAAGACGATTTAATTGTTTATGTATTAATGTAGAGACCAACATACCACTTTGTAATCTATTCCCAAGGAATATGATCTTAATTCTTCTTTTTTCATTGTATCTCAAAGTAACTTACTACTAGATGAAAGGATGAATTACTCATATTTTGTAACTAGAAAAATGATAAATGCAAGATTATATCATGTATAAAATGATTTTCAAAACTAAAAATTAGAAAGTATTGAGAACTTTAGGTTTTATGCCTTTTCTTATTTTTATAATTAAACCATACATTATATTTGATTAACCCATGTCAATGTGAAAGAACCTAATAAAAGGACATACACCTTGTTAAATGAGTTGGAGTGGGGGGAGACAATGAGCATAGATGGGTGTGGATGGAGAGAGACAATGTGATTTTGGGGGAGACAATGTGCATATATGGATGTGAATGGAGGGGGACAATATACATAAATTTTAAATGCACATTGTCTCCCCCAACTTTTTAATTTATGGGAGCTTATGCACACATTGTCTCCCCCAAATTCTTATTTCATGGGGGCTTATGCATGTATATTTTTGTGCAAGTTCGTAAAGTGTAGATATATATGACCCACCTAAATGAAAATTTTGAATTTTGGGGAGTCCCCTTGAGCACTATTTGTGGAGAGAGACCTAGAGCATATCCTACATGTTTAGTGCATTCTCGATAGTGAAACAAATTTAAGGGTCAATATGATGGCAGGTACTTGGCCTAGATCTTAAGAATTTGCAAAATTTCCAAAATGGATATGTGGCATCAAAAGTTAAGTGTTTGTTCATTTAAAAAAAACTATGATGGCAACTACAACATTATGCCAAGCTATAACCAGTTCACATATTATAATTTCCTATGCCATGTTCTGATTCCCCAATTTAGGGATTTAACAATATAGACAAATTGATCGATCCAATATAATTTAGACTATGTTTATTAAACTCCTTGAACTATAGGAATCAACATATAAAATCAGTGAATGATAAACAATATTTAGTTAGCTAGCCAAACTTAAGAATCAAAATAGTGTCGTACCAATAATTGTATTTGCAATTATGTGAGCTCTTCATTATTGTTAGAAAATGTGAAAATAAAACCATTTCCAAATCCATTTATTACTCTTGAATAAGGTACGAGAAAATCCAATCTTTATTAAAAGACAAAGACTAGCTACTTTGTATCTTTCATCATTGTTTATCATACAATGTCATCACAATTTCATATCTCTCTCTCTCTCTCTCTCTCTCTCTCTCTCTCTCTATATATCTATATATATATATATATATATATATATATAAACATTAAATAAAGTGACAACACAATTTCTCTCATACAGACACATATATAAATTATTGTAATTTTTAAAAATTATATAAGAGTATATCTTTTTTTTTTAAATAAAAAAGGGTAGACCCTGCTATATTATGGAGGCAAAAAGCTTTTGCAAAATGTATAGAGAAGTATGCCCGGAGTTACCAAAAATGCTGCCGATAATCGGAAACCAGCATAGGTAAAACAGAGTAGCATGATAAAGTGTAAAATCAAGTAGCAGAATATAACTTAAACATTGTAGCATCTGTCCTACCCGAAGGAAACCAGGACAGATGCCTACAGTCCAAATATACATAAAACAGTAACAAAGTAAACTAGGAACCAAGAGCATAAAAACCTAGGTGCCAGGTGGCCTGTCGTCCTTGTCCTTCTGCCACGTGAACCCAACCGGGATGGCAAAAACTTGCGCGCAGAGGGGGCATTTCCACTTAGCTGGCGCGTTGGAAAAAGCATCAAGGAGCATGTCCATACTCTATCCCATGGTGCGCGCCCAGTACTCCAAATCAAACAAGTGGCCACGAAGGTCAAACACCAGAGCCATGTGCTCATTCCGGAGGAGAGACCCATGCAAGCTGCCACCCACATCCACCAAGCCCGTCGCCGCTTCCACACCAACGTCGCACTCTCGCTGCTCCCCAGTCACCTTTGCACCCACCGTTCCTGCTTCCTTCGCTTGAGTATCATAGCTACTAACATTGTCATCACCAGGCCATGGAATTTCTTCCAAAATACAGCCGGGGATGTAGTCGTCCTGAGCCGGAATGGGATTGCACTTCTCCTGAAGAGTCGCCTCAGTCCTTTCCACTAGCATCAAGTCCTCCATGGTCGGGTCTTCCATCACAACGCAGGGTGGAAATTCCTCCTCCATTCCAGCATCTTGCTCATCTCGACTGCGACCGGCTCGTGGTTCGGCTATGGTGGCGAGGAGCGCCCGCTTCTCTGCCCTTGCTTTTTCCTGATGATGGAGGTCGCTAGAGCCAAGGCTCGCTCCAGCTGCTCTCTCCGACGCCTTTGAGCTTTGCGAGCATCCCAGGCTGCGCCACGGCGCGGTATTCCTCTTTTTCGAGCCATGGGGAGTGAGCAGAGCGAGTACAGTAAGAGACAGGTGAGCCAAGACACAATTGAATTTATTTGCAGGGCACAGGCATGCTTAACTTGTTTCGATTCAAACATAAAAGGACACACCGAAAATGTTGAGAGTCTGAGCACGAAAGGAGCTGGGCTGCACCATAGCAATCCAACAAGAATTAGAGCCGAGGCAGGTGTAGCCCTGCTCTATCCTGTCGTGAAAGAATTCATATAACCCGAAGCCGAGGCCATTTTCCAACACTTAACCTCTCCCGTCCCGAGTGCGCTGTTAATGAACGCGCGAGGGAGGCGTACATTCATATTATGTCTGCTACAGAGGCCGTCCCCCATCGTTAATGTTGTCTTGTGGGTGGCGGCCCTCGGCATTTAAGCCGAGGCTGAGTGCGCCTCCAGCTGTCTCCACATGGCCGCATGGCACGCCATCCGGGGCTGGGAAATCTCTGCATGCAAGGTCTCTGCAGCACCTTGATAGATCTGTTTCTTCGGAGGCTTGGGCCTGCCAATGTAGAAGATCTTCTTTTTCATCAATTCCTATATTATCCAGGTGATCCACAACCTTATTGGCCTCTTGTTTAACATGAGAAGGGATTGGAGTGAGATTGGAGTTGGTAAGATCTCCGAAGTCCTCCAAAAGTCCAGAGAGTCTCCAGCTGGGGGAGATCCTCCAGGGGGGCATGCCGTGAAGGCTTTTGGAGATGAGTTTAATTATTACTAGGGAGTCTCCTTCAATAATTAGCTGGTGATACTGATGATGAGCAGCGATATGGAGGCCTCCTATTAGACTAGTGAGCTCCGCCACATTGTTCATAGTTTCACCCAAAAAGCCAGCTATTATATGAATAATTTTACTCAAGTGGTTTCGAAGAACGACCCCAAAACCAGCTGGTCCAGGGTTACCCCTGGAGGCCCCATCGAAGTTGAGTTTTAGGAACTCAGGGGGGGGTGGGGTCCAAATCGTGGGACTGTTGACCCTCCCAAAGTTGGTCTTCCCTTGTGGCTGTGTGCGCAATTGCAAGTTCCAGCCTTCCATAATGATCTTTTCCTCGGGCTTGCACTGCATGTCTTCATGGAGCTAGGCCTTGCATTGAATGGTTTCACGGATGAGCCGTTTGACCCTTTCCCAAGTAGTGAGGGAGGGGGACTGTTTGGAGTTGAAGATCCTCTTGTTTCTTTCCTTCCAAATTGACCAGAGTATAAAGCTCGGTAGCAGTTGCCAGATGCGCTGGAGGATAGGGTTGTGGAAGGATATTATTTCCCAATTTACTAAAGTGTCCTGAATGCTATCTCGATTCCTCTGTGATCGTCGCATGGCTTGGGCTCCCCAATCCCAAATCTGATGGCTGTAGTGGCAATTGTTGAGGAGATGTTCCATGGTTTCCTCGTTGTGCTGACAGAGGGTACACCTAGATGGGCCTGTGAAGCCTCTCTTTCGGAGGTTGTCCCATGTGAGGATACGATTTTGGGCTGTGAGCCAGAGAAAAAAGGAGACCTTCGGCCATAGAAAAGGCTTCCCGATTTTGCTCCAAATGGGATCGGGTATCTAGTTCGGAGGATTACCCTGTAAATGGTAAGCCTCTTTGACCGAGAAAATGCCAGAGGTGGAGTGGCCCCATCTAAGAACATCCGGTCCTTCTTTACTTGAAATTTTCCGGTGTTGCATGCATTCCTGTCATGGTAGAAGGTCAATTTCCTCCCTAATCTGAAGATCAGTTCTGTTGGTTTTCCATTTTCACCATGGTTGCCTTTCTTGAGTTGGGATCCAAAAATCCTTGACGGTTTTGAATCCGTTTTGCTGTAGCTTAAGCTTGATTGTGTGGAGGCTTTCCATATCATCAAGGGGAGGCAACTGTTGCCATGAATCCTGCCAAAAAAGTGCACTTTCGCCATTCTTTACCTCCCAGAAAGCGTGCTTCTGTATTAGGGGCCGATTTCGCCAGGCTGTGTTCCAAATATTGGATCCTTGCGTCGGTTCGTTGAATCTTATTAATTGGTTAGATTATGCATTTGGGGCATACTTTTGCTTCCAAAGCTGCGCCCAGAGTTCTTGCGGGTGCTGCATCCATCTCCACCACATCTTGGCTCCCATGACTTGGTTCATCTTCCCTGGGTCTCGGATACCCAACCCTCCTAACTTTTTAGGTTTGCAAAGTTTCTCCCATCCAACTAGAGCCCATTTCTTGTTGTTCTGGTTTCCTTTCCACATGAAGTTACGTTTGAGGCTTCTAATAGCCTTGATGACCGAGCTGGGCGCTGCCAATGATGTAAACAAATAGGTGGGCAGAGCTTGAAGGACTGACTTGAGGAGGACCAGTGTGGCCGCAATATTCAGAGGTCTAAAGGTCCAGTTGTTAAGTCTGTTGGATATAGATAATAGCAAGCCGTCCCAAGAGATAGATTTGGCTGACTCTCCAGTTAAGGGAATGCCAAGATAAGTGGAAGGGAGAGAGGTTCTGGCAATGCCGAGAAGTCTAGAGAGGTGAGCCTGAACCGAGGCCGGCGTGTTGAAGAAGTATAGCTTTGATTTGTCCAGGTTAAGCAGCATGCCAGAGGCTTTCGAGAAGTCAGAGAGGATTGAGTTAAGCTTGGTGGCTTCTCTAACCGTGGGCGTGTTCATGAGGAGTGTGTCATCTACAAATTGACTATGTGAAGGCTCTAGATGAAGGTTGTAGAGCGGCAACCCATCGAGAGATCCTTCAAGGATCGTTGCTTTGAGATAGCGGCCTAAGCCCTCTACCATGATAACAAAGAGGAAGGGGGAAATATGGTCTCCTTGCCTTATACCTATGGTGGAGCAAAAGGGTTGGGAAGGTGTGCCATTGACAAGGATTGAAAAAAAGGAGGAGGAGGTGAGCTTGAGAATCCAATTGACCCAGAGGCTAGAGAAGTCGAAGGATTCCAAAACCTACCGCATATATTACCAGCTTAGTCTGTCAAAAGCTTTTGAGAGATCAAGTTTGATAAGCATACCTGGTATTTTGCTCGTCTTTAGGGAGTGGATAACCTCATTGGCTAGTATGACACTGTCCATGATTTGTCTGCCCTCCACATAGCTAGATTTCTCATTGGAGATGATGGTCGGCAGGAGCGGCTTGAGGCGATTGGCAATGACCTTTGTGATTATTTTATAAATGACATTGCAGAGGGAGATTGGTCTGAACTGCTTCGGGTGAGTGGCGCACTCCTCCTTGGGAATAAGAGTAATAAAGGTCGCGTTTAACACAGAAAGAACCTGACCAGATGTTCGAGATTCTTCTACGACCAGTCAGACCTCTTCCTTGATCATGTCCCAACAGTAGTGGAAGAAGTCTGTTGTGAAACCATCGGGGCCTGGTGCCTTACCAGGGGGCATGTCCTTTACAGCTAAGACCACTTCAGACTGAGTGATAGGCCTCATCAGTGTTGTATTCTGTTTCGAATTAATCAGCCGGGGTATGTGCCGGGTGACTTTTTGGATGGCCTCTTCCCTGTTTGCGTTGGTCTCTGTGAGGAGATCTTGATAGAAGGAGTTGAGTTCTTCCGCTATTTGGTCATGGTCTCTTATCAGGGTGCCTTGATCATCCTCCAGATGAGTGATGCGATTGATGTATCTGCGATGCGTCATTGCCCTATAGAAGAATTTTGTGTTGCACTCTCCTTCTTTAAGCCATTGGACTCTAGACTTTTGCCTCCAAAGGATCTCTTCCTACTCTCTACAGGCTTCCAGGTTCGCCATTAGTCCTTCTTCTTCTCTTGCCAGGTTTTGAGTTCGGTTCCCTGTTATGAATATTCGCTGAAGTTCTTCGAGTTGGCTCTCAATTTCCCTTTTCCTGAGAAGAATGTCGCCAAAGGTGTTCTTGTTCCACCTTTTTATGAGTAGTTTGAAGTTCTTAAGGCGTTGTTGGAACTTGTACATATGAGTGCCATGATCAATTTCTGCCTGGGCCCACCAGGTGCGTGCCAGCTGGTCAAAGTTTGGATGAATGAGCCAAAACTTTTCAAAGCGGAAAGGCTTGGGCCTAGCAGGGAGTCCCGGGTCCAGACAGAAGACTATGGGCCAGTGGTCCGACCCTGATTTTGGAAGAATATTGGCTTCCAAAGCCTGATCGCTTTCCAGGAGTGCTTCTGATACTAGAAAGCGATCCAACCTGCAGGCCACATGCTGGGGCCCTGTCCTTTTGTTGGACCATGTGAAGATCCCATTTCGGGTTTCCATGTCAACCATATTTAGTTGCTCTATTAGGGATTTGAACCTGGCACTGTCCGGCTCCAGCCTTTTTAAACCTCTAGTTTTCTCCTCCAGAGTTAGGATCATATTGAAGTCGCCTCCAATAATCCAGTGCGGCGAGAAAATGGGGGTTTGAATATAAAGCAGGGTTCGTAAAAAACCCTCCTTGTCCTGGAAGGATTGCGAGCCATAGACATTTGTAATGACTCCTTCCTTGGAGGAGTCTAGAGCTCTGAAGTGAGCTGTTAGGATACCTTTTGTGGAGAAGGGATGAGTCATAGTGACCTTTTGCGGGTTCCAAAGGATGGCTAGTCCTCCTGCCGCCCCAACAGAGTCCTGAAGGAGGAAGTCCCCGCCCTTCCAGCTGCTCCGAAAAATACCTTCCGCTTCTCGTCCTGCACATTTGGTTTCCTGCAATAGTAATATATCTGGATTTTCTGTCTTAATGCAATCTTGGAGGATCCACTGCTTAGATCTTCCATTAAGACCTCTAATGTTTCAAGATATGGTTTTCATCATGAGGATGGTGGGGGGGGTGGAGATATCCCTCCGATAACCTCTGTATCTGGCTTGAGTTAATCATTAAGTGGTCTGCTTCCTTTATGAGCTGTTGGGCTGGTTGGCATCCTCGCCTCTTGTTCTCCTTCGTGGATTTTTTGGGCTCGTGGCCTGGGTCTGACGAGATGCCCAGTCTAGCCGTGGAGCCTGCCGTGGAGTCAGTGAAAAATTTATGCACTTTCCTGAGCTGTTCTACTGGAAGATGTTGCAGATCCTTTTGATTAAGGGCTTCCTCCAGTTTTTCTAAATCTATCTCTGCCAGATCCGTTTCGTCAATAAGCATGTTGGTGTCTTCGTCCCTACCTGAATGTGTTGATTGAGTGGTTGCCTTTGTATGAGTTGTGTGTGATATCTCAAGGATTTTACCTTTCCCTTGCATTGAGTCTTGGGGGGGAATCTGTAGTTCCGCCTCTTTTTGAAGCTGATTAAGAGCTTCAAAGGAGTTCTTGGAGGGGGTCCTTGCAGCTGAGCTCTGGTTCTATTTTTTTGTTGGATTTTTCCGCCTACCTGTGATGCTGGTAAAGCCGTCCTTTTGCTTGACTTCGGCTGGTTTGGGGGCTGAGGCGTTCAAGGGGCAGTCTCTGAACAGGTGGCCATGCTCGTGGCATTTTCTGCAGCGAAAGGGTATGTGCTCGTAATCTATTGTCTGGTTCCATTCCTCATCTTGGTGTTCCAGTGTGATAGAACTTGGTAGAGCCTTTGAGATGTCCATGTAGATACAGATTCGGGCATATGAAGTGTATTTCCTTATTTTGGTGGCTTCCGAAGTTTTAACATATTGTCCCACCGTGTTTCCTATACCCATGAGGATTTCTTCCAGCCAAAATTCCTGGGGCAGGGAGTAAAGCCGTATCCAGACTAGGGCTCTTGAGAAATCCTCTTGCTCTAGGCTGAATCTGTCGGTCCAGAACCTTAAGAAAAGGCCTGTTGAGTTATAGAAATATGGGTCGTTATCGAATATTCTGTCCTTGTCTTCTAGGTTGTACAGAATAATTGTAAAGAATCCCTTGGAGCTGAGCTGTACCTCATAGTCTCCTTTAGGGTTCCACCAGTCCTTTATCCAGCGAGTGAGATCTCTCTCGGTTGGCCATAGGCCTAGGAATTTGCCTATCAGTGCGTGGTCCATCAAAAATTGGGTGTGTTCCCCCACCCTTGTAGATTTAATCTGATAAAGCGGTGGTTTTTCCATTTGTGGGATGCACTTACCTGGCAGCCAGTTTTTGGAAGCTTGCGTATGTGATGAGCTGGGCTCGTGCTCCATTTCTTTTCCGTGACTTTGCTCCTGGGTAAAGAGATGATCCCTCAGATGCGCCGGAGGTTCGAAGGCAGGCCTCTTGGTGCATGTACTAGATCTATTGCTGGCAGCTATGTCGCTGTACGAGGGGGGTTTCCCCCCCTCTTTCGTGCTCATTGTGCGGAGAGCAAGATTCCCATGAGGTGCTAACCTTCAAAGCAACAAAGAAGATGGAAATATTCTGACGTGCGCGCAGGCCGCATGCAGACACGAGCCTGGTTCTATGAATCGCTAGGGTTCTTTGCTAGGGTTCCGTCTCCGTTTGCCCGAGATATGAAACAACTAATGATGAATTATATAAGAGTATATCTATCTTTGCTTCTAAGTAGGCATTTTTTATAGTTTTTTTTTTTTTATTGTACTTTCATTACTTCGACGTTCCCATTACTTCGATGTTCCCATTCAAGACCATGAGATTTTGTTTTTGAAAGGATTTAAAGCGATATTGAAAATGAACTGATTTAAATCTCCATTCCAGGTACATGCAACAAAAAAATAAACAAACTGATATTGAGAACGAAATGATTTTCTTCTATAACCCTTCATGCCACCACTAAAGTGTTTGAATTCATCTTACATATATAATTGGTCTAGCCATTTTGGTCAATAGAGGGTAGAAGACAATGCCAATTAGACATATTGCAAGCTTCATTTGTGACAATCCAGTGTGATCAATTTAAGCAAGTGATTAATGATAAATGTAAATGCATCAAATAGATAGGAGGGAGGAAAAAACAAACCATTATTCCAACCAATCACAACTTCAAATAGGGTATTTCTTTTATGCAATATCACAATTAAGAATGTAAAACATGCAAGCAATCAATTTTCCATATCGTTGGAAGATTGCCTTAAAAATCCATGACGTTAAATGAGACTAAAATTAAATTGAATCCCACATGATACAAAACAAAATAAAGTTATGAAGATAAGAGCATTATGACTTGATTACAAAAACAAATTATAAAGTTATCATTATAAATTATAAAGTTATGATTTCACTAAGGGAAATACAGACAACGTCTTGTCCGTTTTTTCTCTTTATGAAAAAGAAATAGGAGATACTTTAATGTTTTTGCAGCTTGTACCTCAGCGTAGACCAAACAAAGACAACTGGTCAAATTTCCTACCCCTATTTTGTTTTCAAGATTTCAAATTTTTGAGTAGAGCACATATTGCTCTCAATCTTAGCTTTGTTATGCACCCAAAACACAATACTGATGTATATCAGGTTCTCAATGGTAATCAAAGTTGCAGGTACATTAAAAACATTGCAATGAAATATTAAAAGAAATAGCTCTATATTTTCAACAAAGCCCTAAAGAATAGCTCATGCCAGTTAGGCATCCAAGCAATGTCAAACATTCTGTGAAATAGGAAAAATTGAAATATTTTATAGGATACTTGGTTGATTAAATTTTGTAAATAAAAGTTATTATAAAAAGGCATATATCACATTTATATGTTCAATTACTAACTCCACAATTTTACCACAAAATTGCTTTTTTCTAGCTCCACAACTCCACAATTTTAGAGGATTAGCACCACTTTTAAGCCTAATGCGGCTCCACTATAAACCCTCACTACTACTTGGCTACTTCAAATCATGATCCTCCTTACTCCCAAGTTTAAAACCACCTCAATATATGCCTTCCACGGATTTGCATGCATCTATAAAATGCCAGGCATGGTACTGCATGGCACTGTTAGAGGCCGCACTGTGATCCCTAAGGTTCCATCGCTCTAAATAATGTAAACCCCTCGAATATATTAGGGGTTTCGATCGAATTTACTTGAAATTTTTTCTCAAAGCAGCTCCCCTGCACAGAGATCTCAACAAATCATGTTTTTTCTTCGATGCCTGAATACATGCATAATCCATGGAAAAATCGAATCCTTTTTTTCACATAATCTACATATATCTCCAACATTTTCGTTAGAAAACGCTTCGGATTTCAGCGGTAATGGCGTTCTCCCTGGGGTAATTTTTCCTTTGAATTTACTAATGGTATTCAGGTACTTTTTCATCGATCATCAACTGCCCTCTAAGTCTCATGATGAGGATTTATTTCTAAGCTGGATGGAAAGGAAATAAATGAAGGCAAGGATTTCAAATACGATTCAGAGTTCATAATTTCATCTCAAGCAGAGCTTGAAAGGTCGCGGAGTAAGACTGTTTCTTTACTCTTCAAAAAAGCTATTGGCCTTGATAAAAAATCGGAGAGTAAAACACTAAAGATGGAGATTGAAGGCCCAAGTGATCTCTGTCCAAAAGAACATGTCAAAAAATTGAAGAGTACGCTCGAATTTCAGTGGAAACTGATCAATATATTGAAGGATAACATAGATGAGTTGGAAAAGACATTAGCGAAACTCAATAACAAGAATACAATCCCAGAGAACACTAAGGATCAGATAGCCCGTATTTTTCTTGAGTTCAAAAAAAGCTTAAGAGGAAAAATTGATAGTATTACTGAGGAATTGTCCATCCCGAAGGAAAGTGTGAAATCTGAGCAGAAGAAGAAAAACATGAAAAATAAGAAGGAAGGTGTGAAAAATGAGTAGAAGTTTCCCATTATGAAAAAGAATACCGAAGGAGATTCGGGTTCTTTGGAGCATCTATGGCCAGAGTAGGTCCAATTTGTGGAGCATTTGAATTAAAGAGGATATCTAAGGTGATTGATTTTGAATATGGACCATTGGAGCCTACGCATTAAACTCAAACTCCATGGGAGGAAGTCGCAGATCAATCATGCAACACAGTCAGAAATGAATAAGGACTGGAATTGATTCTGAAAATAAATGGTAGGGATGCAGAAGAAGCCTGGAAGCCACCACTTGGAGTTGGAGTGGGTGAAATATAAGACACGTGGAAAGGATTGATTCGTTGATTGTCGATGAATAATAGTAACAAATGACAAGTTTTGATATGCTTTGGACAAACGACGAAACCTTGGGAGGAACCTCTCCCTTTTAAAACACCTTTGGTGTAATAAGAGATAAATGTTAAACATGTAACTTGTAACATAAAAGGTAGAGTGAAACATATTTTAATTGCGATGAACCATGTACATTGGAATAAAGAAAGTTATATTTAATGGTTCATGCAAGCAATAACATGAATTCTTTTATTACAATCAATGGTTGTATTGTAGATTTATTCCATCCCACTCATTACTCTTTTAATGCAATTTTTCCAATGCACTTTATACCTTTATCTGGAGGCAGACAGCGAGCTGCTTCAACTTTTGTTTAGTCATAGATGTCTGTAATCCTGGTCAACTAGGAGGTTGTCTATGAGGTCACGAGTGATTTTGGGAAATGTGCTCGAGGTCTATACTTTGGCAATGCGATGGATAAATTGGTTTTCTGCTTTGAATTTTTTTATATTCATCCTCTCATCAATTAGCTAGTTGGATGAGCCAACATGCATAGCAAGGATAACCAAAGGACTTAGAGAATGAGCTTGTTTTCCTTCATAGGTTGTTATTGCAACCATTAGATATTATTTGATATATATAAATATATATGTGTTTAATGTGTAATGAAGCCTATTTAATTGAGCCAACTTGTATTTTTATTGTTTTTTAATGTAATTTTATGTGCGTACATGACAACATCTCCCCCATACTGAACTATAAAGCACCTCTTGGTACAATGAAAACATCACACACACACACACACACACACACACACATATTAATTTATTTAAATAAAGATGAATAAAACAAATAAACAAAGTATGGATGATAAATAAAAGCGTAGTCTAAACATTCGACTTTTTGAAGTTTTTTGTTGGTCACATTTTCTAACCAGTTTTGCCCAAAATTCAGCCTGAAATTTAGAAGAATCATTGGAATTGCATATATATTGGTTGTTGAAATTGCATAGTGCAAGTACAACAAGGGTTTTTAGGGTGTTGAATCTATCTATGCATTCAAAAATGCAATTTGAGTAATGAAAAATTGCATTTTCATCAACAATCTTATCGCTGGATTCCAGTGAGAATTGCTGGAAAAAATAAGTAAAAAAGTCAAATGTTTAGACTTGCCCATAAATAAAACACAATTAGATATATCACAAAAGACTAATAATTTGGGTGGTTTTAATTAAAAAAGAATATGTATTAAATTTTGGCATAGGTGAATGAGTAGTGACATGGTGAGAGTATGAAATTGAAAAAGTTCCTCATCTTCTTATCAAGAAAATTTCATATGTAAATTTAATAAATAAAAAAATCTGTATATTAATTTAATGTATAAAATGTAATTATAAATTAAATTATTATTAAAATTAGATATTTATATTGTCTAAAGGAGTTGAATCCAATGACTTAAAGTGAGGGATTTTTCACCATTAGGCAAGGTTCAATTCTCATGAGGGATTTTCCTAGAGCCATGCAATCACCTTGAAGTAGTGGTCGAAAATTTGGTTGCAACCAAAGAGATTATATTAAATGGTCTCATGATCTGTACACATATAAGTGGATCAAATTTAAAATGAAAAATTGAAGCAATATTTACATGGGAACTAGGGAAATCTTCTATTAACTAGGCAAAATAATATCCTTTGTTTCAAGGAAAAAGATTAATAGCTAACCTCCAAATAGAATAATTGATTGTAGTAGGAGACTCAAGTGCAACAATCAATCAAATGACTAAGAAATCTCTTCCAATTGATTATTCTCTAGCTTCCATTCTAGGTTTGGATTTTTATGAGGTAAAGGGGTTTAAAAAAATTTCATTCCTCGAAGTTTCGAGGGAGCATGCTGCATAACCACCAAGTAGACATGTTTTCTGATGAGGCCTCAATGTTAAAAGAGGGGGTTCTTAGGGTTAATGGGGCAACAAAATATCAAACCTCATTTGTAATGTATCCAAAAGGAAGTGTTTTTATTCTCAACATGTCTCATCATCGTGTTCTTTGGAATGCCCACATGGCTCATGGATATGAAAGGAACTTCAACCCACTTCATTGCATGATTATCATTCAATTAGATCTATCCTTTGAACTTTGGTCTAAGACATATCATAATGAAGGTGGGATAATGGGCTCATTGTTGTGTGAGCATTGTACGTTGGAGCACGATTTCCCTCATCAAGAGTGGCCTAGTAAGAACCTTAATTAAGTTGTGGATTTTTTTTCATAGTAGTTGAATTCAATTTGGGTTGTTACTTTGATTCCCCTAGTTCTTGAATATAAGTGCTTGGGTTCTTTGTTCTCATGTATTGTTCACTTAATCAGTCTCTCTTGGATTTGTTCACCGTTGCATGGTTAATTTTTGGATCCTAAGACATAATCAATAATCAGAAGTTATTTCTATTAAACACAAGAAACATCATCCCATTATCAACACAAGAAGCATGAATTATAGGTAGGTTCAATAAATTTGTAGGGATTACAGGCGACGCGAGGAAACTATACAATGCAACCAACCCTCCATATTTGTAGTTACAACTAAGATTTAATAGAATGATCATAATTGTAATGAAAAGAATTCCACGGTCATGGATGTTATAGCTCAACATAATCAATGAATTAACGCTTTGGAATCAAAATGTCACTCTCTCAAAAATTTGGTTTTAAGCTTAAGCAAAAGTTCCCAATTGATGACTTCCAATCTCATGTCTACCAACTTTGTACATTGTGACTTCAAGAAGGATAATATAGTGCACCAAATACTAGAAGATATGGACATCGGGAATTAGGAAACCCTTCTATCCAACCAAGGGCTAGAGGAGGAAACTAGTCATCATATCTTCTGATTATATGTTATGTTGAGTAAAATGATCAAAGTTCCAGTTTACAAAATATATACATGTAAGAATCTATTGGATACACTCTTTGTGAATCTCTACTTCTTATGTGGAAAAAAATAAGTTGGCTATTTTGGAAATATAATGCTAACATTTGTAACTCTCTTGTATAGCTTAGGTTAGAGCTTTCATATAATATAAATTCTCCTAATTTCTATTATTTATATATATATATATATATATATATAAAATTTCCATATCACCTTTTATTAATTAAAAAGATTAAATATTTAAATTATTTTAGTTAATATCCTTAATTGTATTAGAAATGGTGATGAATCTATATTAAATGGACCTATATATTTGTATAGCTTAGACTAGAACTTTCCTATAATATAAATTCTCCTAATTTCTATTACAAATGTATATAAAAAATATTTATATCACCTTTTATGTATTGCTCACTCAGATGCAATACATGCATATAAGATGCAGTGCTCATGTATGTGAGAAAAATCTTTATAAAACCTTTTATATCGTTTACTCAAAAGAGAGGAGCACCCTCTTAATACTATGCAGGGTGAATTTTTCCTCTATAGCCACATGCAATTACAAAAGAAGTTCATGCTTTATTTCTGCCATGCCCTGCTCAACTGCACTGGCGAGGGTTGTTTACAAAGTGACTCGCTGACCAAAAAATAACATACTAAATTTTATTCAACATGCCCTGCTCAATTGGACTGGTGAGGGTAGATTACAATAATAATTATTAACAATATGTTAATTCTCTCCTATTGGTTAGCGAAGGAAGGTGGACACCATTCCTAGACCTAAAACAACGATTTGTGTTCTCTAGTGATGGACTTTTGAGAAAATTTTATCCAACTCTTTTCCATGCTTTATTATCCTATAGTTGGTTCATTACTTGTCACCCACCCTCTGCCAGTTTAAAACAATTGGACCTCTTCTTATTTTTCCTTCTGGTCACAACCATCTTCAAGTTATTTTTTTTCATATTCATAGTACAATAGTTTCAAACATATATATTGTGTATATATATGTGCATTATATCCTTTGATTTCAAAGGAATAAAGTAAAGCATAAAGATTTTTGCTAGTCTCTTGTACATCATTTCAATTTTGCAGCCAATAGCCAACAATGAGAAGGCATTCGGATCCATTTCCTCACACAAGGAATCGTCCAACAAAAAACTCAGCCAAAGAGTTGCTATTACCCTTCTCTCATGTGGATTTAGTACCATTGCTTTCTACGGGTGTTATAGTCAATAACTATCTAGGGGAGAATCTATGAAGTTTAATCAGCAATAAGATCGAATTTCTTAACATCGAAAGTTTTTTATCATTCAATATCATATTTTTAGTACTTTATTTGTATTTTGAATAAATGACATTTATCCATATCCATAATAAAATTATTTTTAATTATGACGAAGGCATATCTTAGGGATATGATTTCACGAAAACCTGTCAACTAGTTGACATGTTTTGGGAAACCATCTTTGTCCACCCGTCCTCCTTCAAAACCGCCCATGAGTCATCATTTTAAACTCACGAGTCATCACTTTAAACTCTCTAGTGTACAAAATTGATGGAAGCAATTTTTCCCACCGCCTCATATCCAAAATTGACGGAAGCAATTTTCCCCACCACCTCATATCCTACCGGATCAGATTTTCCCCACATGGCCTCTATACATTGCCTCACCATGAATCTCTTTTCCAACTTTCTATCAAATGGGGCCCTCTCATGTCTATCTTCCTATGGAATGAAAACCACAGTGGTGGTCTCCTCTCTCGCCATAGAAAAGGAAGTTCTCAAAACCCATGGCCACATCTTTGCAGGCCGTATTGTCCCACAAGCATCCTAATCTCTTTCCCACCACAAGTCCTCATTTCTTTTATTCCAATATGGATCTCAGTAGCCTATGCTCATATGCATATCCAACAATGAAATATTCTCTGTCATGAGGCTAGAAGCTTTGCAAGATCTCAGAGGAGATCAAGCACATCTAATGATTCATCAGATTTTTGAATACTACTTGAAGGGACTCGAGTGTGTAAATATAAAACACATTAAATTCAACTCCGCATTTAATCTGATAGGCAACATGGCCCTTTTTAAAGACATGTTTGATCCTGATTTATGAGCTTCTAAAGATCTGAAAGAAGCTATTTCGAAAATGATGGTGTTACATACAACTCCCAATTTGGCCGACTATTCTTCAATGCGGAGAAACGAGTTACCGCTAAATTGTGAAAGATGTATGCATTGAATATCGAAAGCCCCTCCGTCAAGACTATGTGAGAGTAGACGAGCGCTCTTCTTCATCTCCCTGTACACAAGAAGAAGAAGATATATTGGCATGTGGGTTTCCACTGGAGTGTTTGCTCGATTTACAATAATATCTTGAACATGTAGATTTTGGTCTCATGATTGATTAGTTTAAACGAAACCAAGCCAAATGACCAATATTTTAGGATGATTGTCCACTCCCTATGCTTATTAAATTAATCAAACTACAATGTAATCAATCTATTTAAAATGGAGTTAGTGTAAAAATGTGATGTAATGTCCATGTCAAATGGTATACTAACTTATTTTTTAATTCAATTATATTAATTGCTTTTGTGTTTTTTAATTCAATTATATTAATTGCTTTTGTGATTGAATAGTTTACATAATTGTGTTTGTGATTACATAATTTATTTTTCAAAGTTTATTACATAATTTAGCCTTTAATAAAGCAAATTTATAATAAAACAAATCTGTTTAACATGGAGTTAGTGTAAAAATGTGATGTCATGTCCATGTCAAATGGTGTACTAACTTATTTTTTAACTTATTTTTTAATTCAATTATATTAATTGCCTTTGTGATTGAATAGTTTACATAATTGTGTTTGTGATTACATAATTTATTTTTCAAAATTTATGGTGTACTAACTTATTTTTTAATTCAATTATATTAATTGCCTTTTTGATTGAATAGTTTACATAATTGTGTTTGTGATTACATAATTTATTTTTCAAAGTTTATTACATAATTTAGCTTTTAATAAAGAAAATTTATAATAAAACAACTCTTTAAAGATATGAAGGTTTTGTATTAGATTGATTAGTTTAATGTATATTTAATAAAGCAAATTTATAATAAAACAACTCTTTAAAGGTACGAAGGTTTTGTGTTCCGGGTTTCAATTATCAAGCTCGATTAATTTAATGTATATTTAGTTTGTTTACTTTCTTAACTCCAAGGAATTGTTTGTTAGCATTTATAGTTGCAATCATGCCAACATGGACGATGTTAGAGAGAACTTGTTGATGCAGAGATTTATACCTATAAAAATTTATATTTATAATTTTATTAATGTTTTTTTTATTAATTAGAGTTTTGCTGGTCGTAGTTCTTATGCAGTTGTGTATCTAGTATTTGAAAAGTATTAAATTTTTGTGGTTTTTAATGATGTGTATCTAGTGGATGTATTTTTAATGATTTTTGTATATAAATTTCAATTAATTATTTATATTTATATAATTTTTTTACTAAGCAATCTAAGACTTCTCAATATACAATTCTTTCAATTTCTCATGTCATGTTAGAAATTTTGCATTGGAAACAAATTCAAGACTTTGTGATTTCCATAATAAAATCATTGTTTTTAGGCTGTTGTATATTTTTGTTTAGAGTTTTTCTTGTATATTTTTGGGAAATTAAATGTTTTTTTATTTTGATTTGATTTTCTAAATTAATTATTATTATTTTCATATTAAAATAGATTTAGTATTTTTTTATATTCTTATTAATTATTAATATTTATAATTTTAATAATCTATTGCTAAAATTTAAATAAAAAATATCAATTTATCTTTTTCTTATTTTTAAAAGTTTTAACAATCAAACTACACTATCTTTCTCTTTTTAAAAGCTCTTTCTTTTATAAACCATCTTTTTCTTTTAAAAACCTCTTCATTTTGTAATTACATTAATACTTATTCAAGATTTTTAATTATTCATGAAAAAAGTTTTCTCACTATGTAATGTAATGTTAATTATCTAAAATTTAACTTAAATTTCTTAATTTACTTACTTCTCTTTTAAAATTAAGAAAAAAAATTGTTGTAATTACCAATAATCCGAAAAAAAATTGTTGTAATTACCAATAATCCCCACCATTGTGAAGACGATTTAATTGTTCATGTATTAATGTAGAGACCAACATACCACTTTGTAAACTATTGCCAAGGAATATGATCTTCATTCTTCAGTTTTCCTTGATCTCAAAGTAACTTACTACTAAATGAAAGGATGAATTACTCATATTTTGTAACTAGAAAAATGATAAATGCAAGGTTATATCATGTTAAAATGATTTTCAAAACTAGAAGTTGAAAAGTATTGAGAACTTTAAGTTTTATGCCTTTTCTTATTTTAATAATTAAATCAGACATTATATTTGATTAAACCATGTAAATGTGAAAGAACCTAATAAAAAGACATACACCTTGTTAAATGGGTTGGAGTGGGGGGAGACAATGAGCATAGATCGGTGTGGATGGAGAGAGACACTGTGATTTTGGGGTAGACAATGCACATAGATGGATGCGAATGGAGGGGGACAATATACATAAATTTTGAATGCACATTGTCTCCCCCAACTTACTAATTTATGGGAGCTTATGCATGCATATAATGCACATTGTCTCCCTCAACTTCTTAATTCATGGGAGCTTATGCATGTATATTTTTGTGCAAGTTCGTAAAGTGTAGATAGATATGATCCACTTAAATGAAAATTTTGAATTTTGGGGAGTCCCCTTGAGCACTATTTGTGGAGAGAGACCGAGAGCATCTCCTACATGTTTAGTGCATTCTCGACAGTGAAACAAATTTAAGAGTCAATATGATGGCAGGTACATGGCTTAGATCTTAAGAATTTGCAAAATTTCCAAAATGGATATGTGGCATCATAAGTTAAGTGTTTGTTCATTTCAAAAAAACTACGATGGCAACTATGCCATTATGCCAAGCTATAACCAGTTCACATATTATAATTTCCCATGTCATGTTCTAATTCCCCAATTTAGGGATTTATCAATATAGACAAACTGATCAATCCAATATAATTCAAACTATGTTTATTAAACTCTTTTAACTATAGGAATCAAAATATAAAATCAGTGAATGATAAACAATATTTAGTTAGCTAGCCAAAATTAAGAATCAAAATAGTGTTGTATCAATAATTGTATTTGCAATTATGTGAGCTCTTCATTATTGTTAGAAAATGTGAAAATAAAACCATTTCCAAATCCATTTATTACTCTTGAACAAGGTAAGGGCAAATCCAATCTTTACTAGAAGACAGAGATTAGCTACTTTGTATCTTTC
>JZKD02S0030042.1:70523-88873 GCA_000966675.3 Picea glauca | reverse complement strand
TATATATATATAATGTCATAACAATTTCTCTGACACTGACACATATATAAATTATTGTACTTTTTAAAGTTATATAAAAGTATATCAATCGTTGCTTCTAAGTAGGTTTTTTTTTTTAGATTTTTTTATTGTACTTTCATTACTTTGACATTCCCATTCTCTCGTCTATTCTCTCGTTTACGGAGTATGCTAGTTACACAAATTTCAAATTTATTAAGTATTAAAAAAGATTAAAATGAAATTTAATCATATACTTTTTGCATTGATTGATTTTATTATTATATTTATTATTATTATTATTTATATATATTTTTTCTATTTTTCTATTGTAGATTTAAACTTTTTTTATTTTTATTTTTTGTAAGTAAGAATTTTCTATTCAAGTATTAACACAGTGTACRTAGATGGCTATTGTCCTTTATAATCTAGATAAAATATGGTTTTTCAAGAAGAACTCAAAAAATCTCATAATTGTTTGTCTGCCCAAAGAGGGAAACTAGGCTTAAATCAAAATTGTGATTAACAAGGCTTAAATAAAAAATGTGATTAGTCATGGCTATAAGCAACCATAATTCTATAAGCTAATTAATAGGTAAAATAGATAACCAGTCCTAATGAGCTTGAACATTTGAAGCAAAAAAGACCCATTTAGAGTCAGACTAGAGAAAATTAGGTTGCTATCAATCATGATAATTAGGAACCTACGAAGCAGGTGCGAAGGTGCTAGTAGTGATTCCCGCATCCATTGAAGTCTCAAATTGTTGATGGCCATCCCGAGTGACTTGGAAATAATTTCCATTACGTTTGACTAACCAGGAAACCATTGTAATGAGCAATCGACTTTGGTCCTCCAAAGCTTCCAAATGCTACTTAAATTTCTTGTAGTCTTGGTCCTTTGGGAGCATTCCTCGAGCGACCATGGTCTTAGTATGCCAACACAACTCCAAATTCCTTTAGAGTTTTTAGTCCTTGGTTTGAGTACATCCCATGTCCGAAATGATATCTCCCACCTGAGCATCAACCTCCTCATCTTCTTAGGAAACCCAAATAATATTTACATCGTCCTCTAGAGCTGGCATGACAGTCTGAACTCCTTGAGGGACAAATGCAACACAAAACTCAACAACTTCCATAACAACCATGACATCATGGGTTTGGAAGACTAGAGTCTTCTTTGGTCAAGTGACATGCAGATCCATGTAAGAACGAAGGGAAAAGACAAGAACATGCAATGGGGAACACATGGAGAGGCCGAAACCAAATCAAATGAGAGCCGAAGATCAACCAAAACCCTACAACAAGAGTCGGGATGGGCCATAGGGAACTATTGTGTTCTCTTTAACCAACCCATTGTCATCATGACCACAAGAGTGAAATGTACAAAGGAACTAGGGTCATTAACAATCATGAAAGCCAACATCGATGCAAATTGTTTGAAGATTCAAACGTTGGTCATATTTCAATTTCTCTCCCTCCATGAAATGAATGTTCCAATGCTAAACATAAGTGCTCTTGTGTGAGAGTGGGATGTCAGACAATATAGGACCAACCACCACCACATCTTCCCTACGATCCTCACTCATGCCAAGTGACACCCCATGTTCTTCAAACTCTTCAAATGACACCTGATTCAAGGGCTTTATTTCCTTTTATTATTATTTTTTACATTTTGTTTTTCATATCAACCTTATTTTTTTTTATCGTTATTCAATTAGTTTCTTAAAGTTACATTAAGTTCATCTAGATGGAACTAAAGAGTGATACAATAAAACATAAAAAACATCCAAGTGGCAACTTACACACAATTGAACTAAAGATTGATACAATAAAACATCAAAATGGAAACTTACACACAATTGAACTAAAGATTAATATAGTAAAACCTCAAAGTGGAAACTTACACACAATCTACTCTTGAAAAGTTTCAAGGGAATCTCCATAATGGTCACTATAGTTGTGATTGATATACCTCTTTCATGTCAATTACTTTCCAAATTTTAGAAGCTCTATGTTTTTCTTGGAGTTACAGGGTTACCTTGAGGTAGTGATCAAATGTGTATTTGTATCTAGAAAGATTATATTAAATAATTTAATGGTCCATGTAGACATAAGTGGATCAAATTCCACCATCATGTCCTTCAAATTAAAATCCTAAAGGGGTTGGATCCATTAATGAGGAGCAATGAGTTTTCACTAGTGGGAAAGATTTAATTCATGTGAGGTATTTTCCTAGAACTGTGGGGTCACCTTGAAGTAGCAGTTGAACATGGGATTTCACTTAGAGAGATTATATTAATTGATCTTTTAATGCATGCACACATAAGTGGATTTAATTCCACCCCCATCTCCTTCATTTTTTTAATTCCTAAGGGTTAGCTCAATCAATCGAACCATTTTCCCAAGGCATGTCAATGATAGAGAGGTCATAGGTCGTAGGTTCAAATCTCGTAAAGTCCCTCATATTGCAATTGGTGGTTGCGTCACCCTCCAATCATATATTTTAGGGAAGGGGGTGGATCCTGTGAGGTTTTTTTTTTTTCGATCAACGATGGGAATTGCACTTGTGAACTTGTGAAAAAAAATATTGGCTAAGTGGTCATGATTAGGGGAATATAATCTACCAAATTCACCTAGGGATCACACAATTCTATAGCCTCAACCACTTGGAAAGATATTATGCACCAACCCCAAGCCTCCTCTTCATGGGGAGAAGGGTGATTCATTAACAAGTATCTAAATTGATCTTGGGAAAATGGTTAAGTTTCAAGAGAGAGGATTGGTCCTAACTCGGTCAAGAAAAGACAAATAAAGAGCCAATGGATGAAGGTCGATAAGGGATGTCTCATAGAGAAGAAGATTTATAAGGGTAGTATTAGTAAGAAGGAGACTGAGAAAGGAAGTCTTGATGAGAAGGAGACCAACAAAAAGGTGATTGACGAGGAAGTGGTTGACAAGGTGGAGACTAACAAAGTAGGCAATTGATGAAAGATTCCTCAGTAATAGGTTGATGACATCAATCATGACAATTATATATTCAATAACATGAGATATTTTTTATGTAAAAACAAATCATATTGATGTTAGTTACCATCAACATCGAACCTCAACCTATGTCAATGTCGAAGACACTCGATCCAATGATAATGTCTCAAAAAATTAGCATGTCGGTTACAACCACTCAAGGATGCTAGTTATTGAGAACCTCTTACTCCAACACCTATTTATCTTGTTATCTAGTGATTTCCTTATTGCAAGTCATATTAGCATATCACAAAACAAAAATACACTTCTCAAGTCTTCAACTCAATAAATATAGCGGAAGCAAAAAAAATTGGAAACTAAATCTTGCACACATGAACACCAATATTTTTGGGTAGATACCTGTGGAAAAAACCCAGAGGGAAAACCAGTGTTGAGAATGATTTTATTATGCTAAAATTAGGGCTCCTGTAATAGGGATAATGGCCCACTGAAAAAAAATACAACTCTAGACAAATCTAGCAAAGTTTGGGACTCTGTTGTACGTCCCAGAACTACATGCTTTTCGAGATGCATGCACATGTCCCTACTGTATGCCTGCGTAAATGTGTCTGTCTCCATTGGAGCTTGCATACATGTACAAAAATCACTGTATGAAACAACACTTTCCTGTGGGTTCGATTGACTAAAACCCACTTGCGACAACCTCTGTTCTCTCCTGTCCTTGACTTGATCTCTAGATGAAAGTCCTTCTCCACCTATCCAAGATCTCCTTGAATCATAGTCCTTTGTGATCAAACTCTCTCTATCCTTTTTCAATATCTCTCGATCAACCTAACAAAGATGTCTCATGTGTAAGAAAAATTCCTTCTTTGCTTCTACACTCTCGAATGACTCCACACTAGAAAAAGTCCTTCTTTGCTTCTACACTCTCGAATGACTCCACACTAGAAAAAATCCTTCTTTGCTATCTCTATGTGAAAAGTGTCTTCTCCTTTACCCCAACCTTGCTTTTATAATCTTGAGTTATAATCTAACCCTAATCTCCAAAGTGATTGACGGTTGAGATTACTTCTCACCTCACTTGAGATCAATGGCTAAGATTACATGCTAATTACTTTTAACATTTTCCTTAAATAACTTAATTAATTAAATAAATAATTAATACAAGCAATTTACTTTAAAAAATCATTTAATTAAAGTAAATTCAAGGATATAAGGCTTTAGATGACTCCCACATGCTAGACACCAAGCCTATGCAGAAATACCTAATGCTACATGCATCAACACTCCCTCTTAGAGAGGAAGGTATTTCCTGAAGAGCCACTTGGAATTGGTTCTCCCTTTGATCTTGGAATAATGTCCCACACATAATCCTGCACACTAGCATCCCTCCAACCCTTTTGTTTAGTTTCTCCCTGAATACTGGAAGTATCAAAATCGATGATGCTACATATCAATGCCATGGAGTTTGGAAACTTCGTAGAAGGTCTTCTCTCCCTCAATGTGCTCATATGAGCCTCCTACTCTTGAGAGACCATCAATTCATCTTGTACCAACTCGGTCTCCTGATAGAACGATAAGTCTGTGAACATTGGTCATCCTTCATTTGTTCACCCTTCAGAGCCTCCTACTCCTCATCATTTGTCACTGACATTGATCCATGATCTAATATCCCCTTGGATTATCCTACAGGCTGGACCCGCAACTTGTATATCCTACCCTCTTTGACACCAATGATCACCATTGTGTTAGGGATAGCTCCCTCTGAATGTATGAGTACTTTACCAATCTAGAACAAGACTACAAAACCCTTTTCCTCTAGAGCTGAGACTGAGAACAAATTAATCTTCAACTCTGGGACATACACCACCTCTGCCACCTCTAGAAATCCTCCCAACTCCCATTGGAACCTCACTATCCCAAATCCATCTACACCACACTTGGCATGAGTGTCAAGATCCACATGTAGATCTGATTTAGTTTCTGACCATCTGGTGAACAATTCATGTGTCCCCATCATATGACGAGACGCCTCACTATCTATGAACCATTAACTACTAGAAACTGTGCCAGAAAGACAAGAGACTAACAATAACTCATTCTTGAACTTCTCAACAAACTCCTTAACTTTATCCTCTGCAGATGTTGCTACATGTTGAGACTAACTTTTCACTTTATTCTTTTTCAGACACTATGACACATAGTGCCAATACTTGTGGCACATGAAACACTTGATTTTAATCAAGTCCTTCTTCCCCAGTTGTGATTTTGATTCCTCACTGTCACCTTGCTTGTTGGAACCGTTTATTTTACCCTTCCTTGTCTTACTGACAAGGGAGATGTTCTCTTCCTCTTCATCTTCCTACTTGCCTGCTTTAGACTCTTCCCGAGTCTATTCCTGGATGAAATCATCCCAAAGTCTCTGCCAATATGGGATATTTTCTTGAGCACAAACTCCTTTGACAATGGATCCCAAGACTTGGGAAGACCATTCAATGCCACATTTATGAGCTCTACGTCCTCTGTTTTCTCCCCTATCGTTGTAAGATGATCACACACTTGTGTGATCCTCATGATATAACTGGTAACATTATCATATCTAGACATTTGTACCAATCTAAGTTTATTCCTCAAGACCATCTTCCTATTCATTTTCTTACTCTGGAATAAACTTACCAAGGAATCAAACATCTCTTTGGTCGTCTTCTTTTCGGATGGGCGAGGAATTAGATGATCCTTCAATGAATATAGGAGGACCCTCTTTGCTTTGATCTCCTTCTTTTTGTGAGCTTCCAAAGATTTCATATCTATCGATGGAGTAACTAATTTTTCCACTAAATCCCAAAGGTCATACTCCTTCAATGTCAAAATCACTCTTACTTTCCAAGATAGGAAGTTGGATGCTCCATCCAATCTGTCTTCAATTCTCAATGGTGTTGTTTCCATCCCTTAGACCTAATAAACTTCCCTGGAAATAACTTGCTACTGGAAACTACCCTTGTACTATCTTGGAAAACCATGTACATGCCGGTCACAATTGAACCCCTGCGTATATGTGTGCATATACTTATTGCTACCTGCGTATGTACACTCCTGTGCTTTTTGCTACCCGCATACATGTGCCTGTGTCCAAAGAGACCTGTGTATGTACATGAAGATTTTGGAGGACCTAGAAGGATTCCCAATAGGTCTGTCTTTTGACCTCTTTTTGGGCTCTAAGTCTACTCTATCAATTTTTTCCTTGCTGTTGTTTTAGGACAACAAATAGGTCTGAAATTTATGCCAAGAAAACTGCCTTCAAACTAATGGTTAAGTGCTCTTTTAAGGTTCCCTTGCAAGTGTTTTAGTAACTAATGTTACCACATGAAAATACCTTAAAAAAAATAACACTCCTCTAGGATCTTAACAAGATCCTAATGTTGATATACAACTAAGCATACATGAAAGATACAAGTGTAATTTTAGGTCAACATGACCCTAGACAAAATGCCCTCGGGGAAAACCAGTTTAGGATAGATGTATATATATGAAGTGTCTCAAGCATGGAATACAACAAGTAAGAAAATACAAT
This sequence comes from Picea glauca, assembly GCA_000966675.3. Lineage (NCBI taxonomy): Eukaryota > Viridiplantae > Streptophyta > Pinopsida > Pinales > Pinaceae > Picea > Picea glauca. The sequence continues at coordinate 82,320 of JZKD02S0030042.1, read as the reverse complement.
GGAACATGTACACATAGAAATCTCCTCTCAAGTGTTCCTAGCAATTTCCTTGAGAAATGCACCCAACAAGTGCACCCTCCTCTTTGTTGTCCAAGCTAGATGACTAGTGAGCCCTTGATCTTTCCTTTGGATGATTGAGAAACCCTTGCACACACTATACCTCTTGTATGCTTCCTCAAACCTCTGTCAATCAGATCTGTAATAGCCACACTCCAACACGTGCCCGCAAGCTTGCACCCTCTCTCCTCAAGTGCACCCTCCACCAAGCAATAACACCAACAAGCAATAAATGAAGCCTCAAGCCTACTTGCACCCTCCATGAATGAAGGCACCCAAGCTATCTCCACCCAATGCTTCCATTCTCATCTCCTTTCTCTTCTCCAAACTATCCAAGTGAAAAAAACAAGAATGAATGCCTCTCTCAACCCTTGTGCCCCTCTTTAGCCATCCTTAGACAAACCTAAATATTGATGGCTAATATCATATCTTGCCATCTCTAATCAATGGGTGAGATCTTATCACAAATATCTCACTTAGAAACCCACTTTTGGTTAAGTTTCCTAAGTTTGCCTCATGTCCCTTAATTCACCCACAAAGTGAATTAATTGTCACTCTTTTCCTTAAGTGACATATTTCACTTTTGACTTAAATCTCCTAAGTCAAAGTGAAATTAGAACATAAAGGTAAAGTACAAGGGTCAAATCATTTCCCTCTTATGGTTTGAGAGACACAACCACAATGGGACCACTTCCCAAGGTACCCCAAAACTCAACAGTACGTGCCTATCCCTCCTGTAACCCTGTGTACATCTTTGTAAACCTGCAAAACCCTAGTTCTGCCTCAATACGATTGTTCCCTTGAAATGTGTCCTTCAATTTCTTCCTGTTGGTTATGGATCTGCTAAGATCTCTTGTAGATATGATAGATCTATTATCAACTGCTATGGAGATAAGATTTGGCTTCCCTTCAGAGCATGCACTCTGATACCATGTTGAAAACATCTTACTCCAACACCTAGGTATCTTTTTATCTAGTGATTTCCTTACTGCAAATCAGATTAACAACTCACAAAACAAAAATACATTGTTGAAATATTCAACTCAATAAATCTATCAGAAGTAAACAAAAATTGGAAACCAAATCATGCACACATGAACACCAATATTTTTGGGCAGATTCCATTGGAAAAACCTCGAAGGTAAAACCCATGTTGAGAATGAATTTATTATGCTAAAATCAGGGTTCTTGTAATACAGATAATGGCCCACTGAGAGAAATACCATTGTAGACAAATTTGGCAAAGTCTGGTATGTTGTATGAATCATAACTGCACACTTTTCGAGATGTATGAGATTGTTCCTACTATGTGTCTGCATATAGGTGCTTATCTCCACTAGTGCCCATGTGCATGTACAAAAATCCTGTATGGCAAGCTTCGTATGACACAACACTTTCTTGTGGGTTCGCCTGATTGAAACCCACTTGAAAAAGCCTCTATTATATCTTCTCCTTGACCTAATCTCTAGATGGAAGTCCTTCTCTACCTATCCAATATCTCCTTGAATCACAGTCCTTCGTGATCCAACTCTCTTTGTCCCCTATCAATCTCTCTCGATCAACCTAACAAAGATGTCTCAAGTGTAATCAAAAGTCCTTCTTTGTTATCTCTATGTGAAAAGTGTCTTCTCCTTTACCCTAGCCTTGATTTTATAATCTTGAGTTATAATATAACCCTAATATCCAAAATAATTGATGGTTGATATTACTTCTCACCTCACTTGAGATCAATGGCTAAGATTACATGCTAACTACTTTTATCATTTTCCTTAAATAACTCAATTAATTAAATAATTAGTTAATAAAATCAATTTACTTTAATAATTCCTTTAATTAAAGTAAATTCAAGGATAGAAGGATTTGGATGACTCCCACATGCTAGACACCAAGCATATGCAAAAATACCTATTCGATGCTACATGCATCAACACTAGTGATAAACAAAATCAATGACAAAATATGTTTCAAGGTAGATCAAGTCCGCCTCATGCTTAATACTTCACAGTTGGGCCAGATGGACACATCTCTCAGCCTAAAGTGAGAAGGAGAATTTGAATTGGAAAAAAGGGTAAAACAAAGACAGGAAAAATGAAAGCAAAGGGAAGGGGGAAAGTAAAAGAACAAAGACAAAAAGAATGAAGAGAATAGAAAGGTTGCAAAAAGGGAAAAAAAGAGAGGAAGAGTTTAGCTAGTATCGTGTTTATAGATAAATGAGAAACATCTGGAATTTTACTATGTATGAGATGAGTGGTTTCTAGGGTTGGTTTTATTGGTTTAGGGTTTTCAAATGTTCATTTTCAAATATTCTAACTTCTTACCATGAACATAAATGTTGACCACATGAATGCTAGTTCTACACAATTAGGTTCTTCAACCTTTCTTTCTATGGTTTTTGGGAATCCTTTATGAAAACTATGGAATGGAAATATATATCCCAATATAATTGTTATTGAAGGGAATTGGATTAACACCCGTGACTATTTTGGCTATTTGAATTCTATATAGGGCCTCCCCCATTGACAACTAAGAACTCTTGGTTACAAATAGCGAGCCTTCCTAGATGAGATTTCATTGAGGTGACACTCTAGTGTTCTAACTGGATAAATATAAATCATTGAAAATAAATGTAATATATGTGCATAGTTGTAAATATTATGTTCAACCCAAGGGAAATGATAAGTTAGTGTATTAAAAACAGAAAGCAAATGGAGTTTGTAGATACATTGAAAGGAAATCAATTCTTCTTTATAGCCTGCATTGAAGTGTAAGAATAACATAATTAAAATAAATTGAAAGAAAATACAAATTAAGCATGTGCATCATGACTAACCTAAAGAACTATGGGGTGCAATAAGGAATTGATATGCGAGCAATTATATAAGCATGCAACTTTTCCACTTCTTGTTATGGAACAAATAAGCACAAGAAAGACCCAATTTAGTAATGCCACTCCTAAATCAAGTGAAAGAGTGAATGAATAAGAAGCCTCCTCAAGGGGGAAACCTCGCATTTCAATATATCAAATGCGCAAGATAATATGATTGTTCAAAGGAGTCTCCTTAATGTATGTAGTATACATAGGAGACAAAGAGGGTTAAAAAACAAGAATAATAAGCCAACACAACAATAATTAATTTAATGATAATGAATGGGGGTTACAGCTAGGGGCTTAACATGCCCCTCCCCTTCAAACAAGAATTTCCCTCAACTTTGATTAGTTGTGGATGCTTATGTATGAGGAACTCAACTTCCCAATTCACCTATTCTATTGGCAGACTCTTCCACTTGATGGGGTATTCGGTAATTGTTTGGGTTCTTGGTTTCTTGATCCATGTTTGAATGGTTGTTTTAGGTTCTAGTATGATTTTTCTCTCTTCATTAAGCTCTAGAAAATAATCCGGAACTAAGATTTTGTCATTGATTACCTTCTTTAAAAAAGAAACATGGAAGACCAGTTTACATGTGAAGAAGGATGCAACTCAAATCTATAATCCATATTGTCAATCCTTTGCAACACCTTACTTGGGTGCTAATTTATTTTCCTTCTTTTGTTGCTTGAGGTACATATGTTTGTATGGTTTTAGTCTTCAAAGTGCCTTTCACTACAATGTTTATTTTTTTATTTTTTGTTATAGCCACGTTGCACTTCAATAATTAGAGAACCTCCTATTGGTAGTTGATGTTTTCAGACTCCGCAGATTGATGAAACACATGAATTGTATTTTATTAAAATGATACACATATAAATACAATGGTTATGACCTTTGGATTCATATTCCAATAGATCTCTTGGACTCCCGATGATCGTTACACTATCACTTGATTTTTTACATTCCTTCAGGTGACTAATACCATGACCCTAGTGAATTAGGTTTCCAAAATCCGCCCCTTTAATCCAAAGGGGTGTATGTGAGTCCAAGAAGAGAGAATAAATCTAGAAGTGAACAACTGAAATATTGAAGTGGATAGCTACCAATGGATGAATGTGCTCTCTGAATCTGGTGGTTTTGGGATGATAGCAAACCAAAAGGGTAGTATAAGTCGATGTCTTCTACTAAATGGTGATGGTGGTTTAAGGAAGACCACAAACCAATCTAGTGGTTTACGAATAACCATAAACTCTAGAACTTGGCTCTAAGGCTCAATGGTTCCCGAAACATTTCCTAAGTTAGCTAGAAGCTAGAAGCTAATGTCTTCTGCTAATTGGAAGTGCTCTCGAATGTTGGTTTAAAGATAACCATAAAATTTTATGTAGCATAAGTTCAAATTCTTCTACTAAATGGAGGTGTAATAAAAACTACAAACTGTTGTCTAGCATAAGTTGTGATTCTTCTACTAAGTGGTGGTTTAAGGAAAACCACAAACCAATCTGGTGGTTTTGGGTGGCCATAAATCCAATCACACTCGCTTGTTACTACTTGGATGATAGAACTTTGAAACTTGAATCATAACTGTCAATTGTTGATGTTGTTCCCCCTCTATCATGTACAAGGTGAGAAGATGCAATTCCTTTCACTACAAGATACATCAATATTTAAGCATGAATTCTAGAATATGACTGAGATATCTTCTTAACTGTTGATGACCATTTCCAAGAAGTCATCCGCCCATAGTGGTTATTTACTCTTGCAGGTTTCTTGCATTTAGAAAATTTGTCTGAAGGATGATTGTGATTTCCACAATGCTCGCAAGAATGATGATTGAAACACTAATATTCCATGTGGCCAACTTGATGACAATGTTGGCATTTCAGAATTTTATGTTGAACTAGAGTAGGTGAGTATGAACCTTCTTGAAGCAATCCAACACTATGGAACTGGATCGACTTGGTGTAATACATAATATGAAAGGTGAGTTACTTTTCATATCCAATACCTGTTCTATGCTTGTTATGGATGATTTATTCCCAATGTTTGATGATTGGCTTGGAAAGAGGAAGCTAATATTCATCTGTACTTGAATCTAAATATGTCTAACTCAGTTTCTCGTGCGTTGGTTTTTGCTCTGAATCAGAATAATCATATTCTTTTGATTTGATACTATTAGAGTGTTTAGTAACTCTAATAATTCATCAAATCGAGCCATGTCTTAAAATCTAATAGGGTTTCTTGCAACTCCACCCTTTAACAATCAGACTCAAAATTGCAAACAAAAAATGAAGGGTGTCATATTCTAATGAAAATGCATCCATTATCAAATGTGATTAAAAAAACAATAATGATAAAAGAAAAATGAATAGATTTATACCAAATTCGTCATTGGAATCCACCCACGTCAACACCACGATGAATCATCCTATAGTTTCAATGTTGCTGACAAAAATTTTGAGTCATCCGGCTTCCTCCAATCCACTAATGCTATTAGTATCAACAACCATGTGTAATGAAACTCCATACCTCTATCTTGAGCTTCCCTGCAGTCTTTCTGGAATTGGTTGACTAAGAATTTTTCCCAATTCATCTATACACCTTCGACGCACTTCTCTATTGCTGCTATTGCACTTGATCCCCATGACACTTTCTCAACAATTTCAAGCTAATATTTGCATTGAAAACTTGACGCATTCATCTCTGATATTTTCTACATCGAGCCCATGTGCTACACTAAAATTTTTGAAATTCTCTTTCATCTTCTCCGATAATGATTTTTCATTCGGCTTGTCTAAAAATAGGGGTGATGGGTCCTCCCTTGCCATGGGAAATCAAATTATTTGTGTAATAAATTTTGAGTCAATGGACATTGCTATATCCAACCATATATATCCCTCATGGATGTAGATTAACAACATCTTCAAGTAGGCATTGATCTCGACGCTCCTACCAAAATGCAGAATTTGTAACAAGTTCAGGATCCATAATTTCTCCAATCATGTTGCCCAAGTATTTGGCTCAAATCTAATAAATGATGTCTATGGATCGATTAATTTCTCCAGGTATTTCCTTGGTGCTAAGTCTGGGAACTTCTTTTCATCTGATAGATCGTGATCTACGAACTTCAAGCTTGGTATTTTTCCTAGCATATCCCCTTCGACTATTACTCCAGGTGAAATTTCTAGTTCCACAAGCTCATATTTTGCCTCCTTATGAAACTTGACTGACTTCGTTGATGACTTTCTTGGTGGTACATAATCCCTTGGAAAGTTGGTGGAACTCGGGGCTAACGTGGTTGTTCCTAAAGTCTCTTCATGTACCGGTACTCCTGGTGGCTTAATGTGTTGTTTCTTCGGCTGTGACGCTGATGTCGTGACTACTTTGGGTGGCACCATGTCTCTCTGCAACTTCTATTTGCAACTTTACTTACTTGACTCTATTTGCGTTCGCTCGACTCTCTAATCTTGCTGCTCTATATGAAAACTCTGAATAACGATAACTTCTGGTCGTCAACCCCTCAACCATTTTTGTCACTTGTCACCAGCTTTTTCTATTCTTCACACCCAAACCTTTTGTTCAATCCACTTTCCTTCATATTCAATGCTTGCCTTAACCTTTCATTAACTTTGTATCCTCGACAAATTATTTGTTAGATTTGCTAGCCTGCCAAAATATTCTTGCCAATCTTCCTTTATGATTATGTAATGCCACTACTTTGTCATCATGTCCGCTCTTAAATACTTGTCCCATCAATTTTGATCTTTAATGCCTTCAACCATATTTTGCATGAATCTCCAATCTTGCCTTCTTTTTCATACTTTCTTTTGCCTTTCAGTGCAATTCTCCTTCCTGTTTCTTTTCTGTGTCATTTTCTGATTCATACTTCCAACCTTCAAACTCCTTTAGTGATTTCTTCTTTTTCTTTTTCTTTTTATAATAAACTATTATACAAGGAATATGGTACACCTTCTGCACAGTTTGGACTAGTGTGCAGAAGCCTGATTGTCCCTATTCAGTTTCAATCGACTACCATTAACAAGTCCTTCCATAGATTTTCCATGAAGTTTCTCTAACTGAACAACACCTACATCTGTCACAAACCTGATCACACATGGGTCTAACCAATGCATCAAGAAATTTCTTGGGTGCTGCAAAAGATTGATATCATAAAGTAACACTAAGTCTCTTGTCTGAAATTTATTTTGTTTAATGTGCCTGTCATGCCAAGATTTCCCACGTGCTTTCTATACTTGCTGATGGAAACCTGTGACAAATTGGTCTTCCTCGAGTTCTACTAGTTTTGATAGTCTCTTCTCCATTGCGAAAGAATCTGTAAGCTCTACCATGGCAACAATGCACAGACTCGGTACAATAAACTCTATAGGCATCACACCTTCTTGACCATACATCAATCCAAATGGAGTCTATCTTGTCAATTTTTTTCTTGTAGTCTTATATGCCCATAATACTGCTGTAATTCTCAAGTCCCAATCATCCCAACTTACATTAAAAACCTTTGTTAATGCATGTTCTATGATCTTATTGAATGCTTCTACTATGCCATTTTCCTTAGGGTGATACAAGGTGCTCTTTTGATGATGGATATGAAACTCCTCTGTCAATGTTGCAATTGTCCTATTCAAAAAGTGAGTTCCTTTATCACTCATAAGTACTCTTGGGCATCCAAACCTTGTCACCACATTTTCAAACAAAAATTGTGTAGTTTTCTATGCACTGCAGTCTCTAATTGGTTCTTCCTTGGCCCATCTGGTTAAATAATCTGTCACAGTAATGAAGTTTTTAGCTCCCAACCTCTTAGCTGGTGGATTAATTGACCCAAAAAAGTCCAATTCCCATTTATCAAAATTTTGCAATGTCACTTGTCGTACTAAGGGCATTTCATCTCTCTTGGAAGGCTTTCTAAGTCTCTGACAAACATCAAAACTCTGACATAATTATTTGGATTCTTTATGCAGAGTAGGGCACCATAATCCCGTGCACAAAATATTCCGAGTTGTTTCTTTTCTTGCGTAATGTCCTCTTGCAATTCCTTCATGTGCCTCTCACAAGATAATATGCCTTTCATTCTCTAATATACACCGTCGTAGAATGCCATCTACGCCTAACTTGTGTAAATTTCATGTTATCAATTGATAGTTTGTTTCCTTCACAACTAATTGCTTCTTTTGCGCAAATGTAAACTCTGGAGAGGCTACTCCCGTAATCAAGAACTGAACCATGTCTACAAAATAGTCGTCAACCATATGAATTGAAAATAGGTTTGCATATGGTAAACTGTCATCCAAGTTTGTTGCATCTTCACCTGACAGTATGTGTAATAAGTGATCCAGTCATGAGTTAAATTTCCTTGGTTTCACAATCACCTCAAAGTCGTATTCTTGGAACAATAGTAGCCATCTCCATATTCTCCCCCCCAACACTGGCTTGTTAACTAGGTATCTCAATGTATAATGGTCTATATATATCTTAAAGTGAGATCCAGGTAAGTAATGTATGAACTTATGAAAAGCGCACACCATTTCCAAACCTTCTCGTTCTATCGTAGTATATTTTTTTTCAATAGAGGATAACTTCCTAATTGCAAATGCAATCAGATGGTCTAACTCACCTTCACCTGGTTGAGCCAAAATTGCTCCCAATGCTATAGACGATGCATCCGCATGAAGATGAAATTCCTTGATGTAGTCAGGAAAAACTAGAATCGACGTGGTGACCATCTTTTGTTTCAATGTATCCAGACTCTTCTGACATTTGTCATTCCACTGATACTCAAATTCCTTCTTTATCAACATCTCCATGGTGGTTGTGATCTGTGCATATCCTATGATGAACTTTCTATAGTATCATGTATGACCCAATGTGGATTTCAACTATCACACTGAAGTTGGTGGTGGAAAATCAACAATCACAACTATCTTCACATGATAAACTAACAATCCCTATTTACACACCACATGGCCCAACAATATTCCAAAAGGCACACAAAAAATGCATTTCTTCAAATTCAACGAGATCTGGTACTTCCTACAACTATCCAACATTAAGCACAGAGTTTTGACATGGTCTTTGAACATGCTGAAGTGGGCCTAATGGTTAAGAACATGTGTTTCCTTCTAAGAGATCACAAGTTCAAATCCAGAAGGGGGTAGGGTATGTATACCTCCGTATACTTTACCAGTAAAATCGCTAGGTGGAGGAGGTCTCATACACCAATTTGGCATCTAGCTTGGCCGTGACCTTAAAAATAGATGATTATTATTATTATTGTCTAGTCATCTAAGTACACTTCTAAGAACTTATGAATGAACTCTTTAAAACATGCAACAACTACTCTAGAAAATATTGTTGGTGCATTCTTCAAACCAAATGGCATAACTGTGTACTGGTAACGACCATATTCTGTCGCAAAATTGGTCTTATATCTATCTTCTTGCACAATCTTGATCTAGTGGCATCCTGAGAATCCATCCATAAAAGAGTAAGCCTCCTAACCCCCTACATTCTCCAACACATCGTCTATAAATGGGGTAGGAAATGAGTCGTGTAAGAAAGGATCATTTAACTTTCTTAGATATACACATATCATGATCCCTCTTGTCTTCTTATCCTACATTACCATTGGACCGATCCATTATTATTCTTCAACATGTTCTATAATTCCAACTTCTAACATCCTGTCTATCTTTGCTTTTACCTTCTTCTTATACGCGAGGTTCATTCTATCTGGTCTCTTCTTCACAGGTATGGTATCTGGCCTCAACAAAATCTTCATCTCTCCTAACTCTCCAACAATTCCTTTCATTTTTGAGAACGCAGTTGGAAACAAATTCTGGTATTCACGTAGTAATTCGAAAATCTTCTCGACTGTCTCATCACTCCAGTAGTATCCTATGTTGGAAAAATTAGGCTTATCTTCTATACCTATGTTCACTTTCCTTGTTCTTAGAGGATTTTCATATATAGATGACTCAAGCTCTGGTCCTTCTATTGTGTGATCCTCTTCAGTTTCTGGTATCTGCAAATTCCCAGGGTCTTCATCCTTTCGATCTTCTTCAACAACATTATAATAATGCAAGACCTCTTCAAATGTTGCAGTAACTCTAGGTGTACTACACCTTGAGCTTTCTGTCACAAAAATCTTGTTCTTGATAACCTGCAAGGATGATTCAATGAAAGGATTATTATTTACAAAGCTAAACATTACCTTGAAGTTCCTAGTCAACTTTTCCCAATATTATGTGCCTCTGTGCACTTCTAGTTCTATATATCAATTCTTCGGAGTAGTGTTGAGAGTACGCAAAAACAAATGTGTCCATTCTTGTTGAGGTACTAATATCCATGTCATGGTACACTTTGTAATATGGTCTTCTAGGAAACTTAATCCATTCTACTTTGACACGATACTTTCATTCTATATTCTGAATCTGACTTGTAATAACCTTTTACACTGTTGCCAATATTTTTTTTCTGTCCTTGGGTGCAACCCACCATCTTGCAGGGGTTTCTTTCATTGCAACATCCAAAGATAGTAGTCTCTGTTGATATGATATTTGAAAATCAAACTCTCTTATAAAAGAAACTACATTAGTTAGTCCATCATACCTTGGAGGTTTAGATATCTCAGTTCTAATCCATCGCAACACGCAGGTAATCTGAGCACATTTCCTTGTAGACACCTCCTTGTAGACTCCTGATTTGTTCTCTTCTTACGGTGCACCTAGTTAACTGCTCTGTGTGCAACATGTATCTCTTTCTGTTGGGCCCAATGATCAATCATTCCATGCAACATGCTTAAAGTAGATTCATCCTTCATTAATTACAAACAACTTCTTAAGAAATATTTCAAAGTACTTACATTTTCAACCTGTCTTTCTAAAGGGTCATATACTGGAGGCATATCAAATACCAATGGTCTATCATGCAAGGGTGGTGTAGTTGAAGTTGATGTTATCCAGTCTAGTCCAATTAATTCTTTTCTTGCTTGCTAGTAGGTCTCTTTCTCTTTTATGGGATCAATCAATGACAATGGTTCTACTACTTTCCTAACCCACTATTAGATTATATTCCCTTGATCCATCTCATATGCTTCGATTCTTATCCCTCCATGTGTAACTATTGTTGTATTATGTTGTTCGTTGCGCACTTCTACTGCTATCATATGTACATTTTCATTCCTCTTTTCTTGCCATTTTGTGATCAACTATGGACAATCCTCCATCACATGGCCTAGTGCTTTGCAATATGTACATGTCATACATGGATTCAAACAGTCTCGTGCCAAGTGTTCAGGATGATTACAATTATAACATATAATAGGTCCTCTGCCTCTACCAAATCCTCCTCTTCCATGGCCTCTGAAAACTCCTCGTCCTCCTTGATTATATCCTCGAGGAGTATTAAAATGTGATGCTCTCCCTTATAATTATTCTCCTTATACTCTATATGCATATGCAATGCGCTCTCTCATAAATTCAAATGCGTGACAATACTTCTCTTCATGTTCGACATACTTGCAAAAGTTACAAAATGAATTTCGAGCAGTACTTTGGTACTTCTTCATAAATGGGAAATTATGAGGGTGTTGACCCACCGTCTTACAAATATCGCACCATATCTCTAATGGGTTTGGAGCTCCTGTATTCAAATACTGCTGAAAAGATGGACATTCATCTTTATGACGATCCTCTGTTCTACGAGTGATACACCAAACTCCCTCACATTTTTCTTTTCCTTTCATAACTTCCTATAATTGAATAGTCAGTGTATGTTAAGCCCTAATATTGGCTCATTACCCCTTAATTGGGGCATATTAGATTAGTAATGCTATTTTATTTATGTTGGCTTTAGGA
>JZKD02S0030042.1:53804-65211 GCA_000966675.3 Picea glauca | reverse complement strand
CAAGGAGACATTTTCATTTTGAATCATCTTGTACTTGAACATTTAAGTGGGGTAAAAGGAGGTTGCCCCCTCGAAGAGGCTTAGTATCTGATATTATCTCTTTTTCAAGGCGTTGAGTACTTTTCCTGAGGTTTTTATATGCTATATTGATGTTTGGTTCTTAACAGTGTAGCTAGTGATGACTAAACTTGATCCATCCCCACGTTATTCTCTCCTATAGGGGACACTTCCAATCTCATAGAAATTTCCATAGCTTCTAACTATGACACAATATTATGTTGTGTCAAAGGGAAACAAATATGCAACATCAATCCTGTAGTAAACCACTCCATGTGTTGTTCATATGGAATTTGGAATGTAAGTTGATCCTTTAGTATCTTGAACCTATGATCATAGTCCCAAACTAATTCATTTACTATCTTCTTGATCTCCTTCAGCTCTGTAGTGCACTGCAACTGAGACTTAGGCTTCTGAAATTCTTTCAACAAGGTTTTCCTTACCACTACCAATGTTCTAGTTTTACCTGCGGGTGTAGTATTCTAATACTTCATATACCATAATAATGCGCGATCCTTGAAGGTCATCACCAACTGCGCAATATTCACATCAATTTCCTATATTTTCTTCATAGTCCATATGGTGTCACAAATGAACAAATGTTGTTCTAGGTCTTTTGAACCAACCCCTTGAAAGAGAGGCATCTTTAAGGTGGGATTTACCCCCACCATCGTATTCTATGTGATATTCTTTCCTGATAACACTAATTGATTCTAACTCGATGTACTACTTCTACTAATTTGATTACTTCTACTATTATCTTTACTTCCTTCACCAACTACAATTGACAAAACTTTTGATCTTACCTCAATTATTGGTGATGCACACAGGGTCATGGGTTTTATGCAGAGTCCAATCTGAGTGGGATCCTCTTCTACTGGATTGAGATGATTTTTTTTTTCCTCTTCTATGCGTAGACTTCCTTCGATCTGGAATATTGCACCACTGTCTCTTTCCTCGATCTCATTGTGCCACCCCTCTCTCTTAACCACAATCCTCTTCTTATTCAGTCTAAATCTCTTACCACTGCACAATACTCCAATCTCTTCATTCATCACACACTCTTCTTCTCTCATCATCCTCAATCCATTCATTCCTCATTCCTTCTCTTCATCCCTCTCTATGCTCAAACCATTCCCTAGTCAATCCCCAATTCTCCTATGTGCGCGAGGACGCTTAGCAATCGGATTCCATGGTCATAACTATTTTTCCGCACAACAACATTTTAATCCACATAGATAATGAATTTAGATATCTTCTGTGTGGTCCTTTAAATAATTCCCTCTCAACATCACTATATGACTAAGTACAATCTATAGCAAATTCAATGACACAAGATATCAGTACACTATCTAACCAGTAATCAACTGGGCGTGATGTCTTATTACTTACTGCATTAACCTGTCAAATCAATTCAGGGGTCCAGTTCCTCAAAACCGTAGTTTGATATCTTCCGATTTGTTCATCAAATCTCTAGATCCACTATGCTAAAATATTTGGGAAGTCAACGGAAAAAAATTCATGCAAATCTGTAAACACATACCTTTGTAGTCATTCCTCTATGATGATCCTCAGATTCTTATTCTGATCTACAACAAACTCAATCTCCTTAGTATTCAACCATTCTCTGATCTCCTTGTTATGCCTCCACATCCCCCTCATTCGCAGATCCCAGTCTCAACAACAAAACCATTTGCTAGCATGCAGTGGGCAGACCCAGGGTTAAACATTAATTCACCAACAAATCCAAATATACCGACCCTTTCAACATCACCCACAAGTAGGTGAAGTCTCACCCGAGGTAACTGTGGGGACTACAGGAACCAAGCTTCCACAGTCATGGGGGAATATGAGGCATTCATATTTATTGTTTACTTAACATTCATTCATATATAATGTGCCCAAAACCATAACAATACCATAAGTTTTGACATAATCATCCTACTTAACCATTCAACATGTGCATGAAACCATCATATATATATATTCATACTTATCATTAATTAACCATTTAATGTGCACAATGAATAGAAATCAAAACACATCAGAACACAAGGATTTAATGTGGTTCACCCCAAATTGGGATACGTCCACAATGGTTGGTTTCTTATATTATTCATTCACAGTATTCCTTATAATGGGTGTGCACTGTGCTCATACAATGATCTTCAATAAAAACCTAAACCTTCCCAAGTCGTTCTATGCTGCAGTGCACACATACCTCTCGACTAATATTCAACTCATCTCATACTCATCCACTCTACAAAACTACAGTACTGGACTTACAAGCTAATCAACTACTCAACCGCTCATTCCATTATATTCAATTCTCCTTTCTACCCAAAACCCATTATATATTTATACATATACATTAGGGCTTATCCCATTACATTGTGGACAAAATGTCCCAAAACTCCTAACTAACTTCTGCCTTTCATGCGTTGACTCCTTAAAATATGCTCATTGTCTTCCGCGCACATTGCTCCTTTGTTGATTCATTGTACGATCTGCTTATTTGTGATTCCCAAAACTTACCCAAAATGTCTAGCTCCAACAACATGATATGTGTGACTTGTGGACCCCTGGAGAGCATAATTGTTTGTCTTTGCAGGACCTTGCCCACAGGATGGACGTTGGACCTTGCATGAAGAAGACCATGGATGATGAATGTTGCACCTAGAGGACAGAGGGTGTTGCCTTTAGAGGCATCTTGGAATCACTAGAGGATGAGGTTGCACCCTTATCCACTTGGACGTTGGCCCTTGGAGGCCTAGGATGTCACCTCCTATTCCTTGACGTCACATTGGAGGGTTGGGGTTTGATGGATGAGATGCTTCTAGAGGTGGCTTGACAGGAGGAGAGCATGGTAGGGCCACTTTGGGAATGAAACATGGCCTTTGGAGGCCCAACATCTCCCTTACCATGCTTGACGTTGCACTTGGAGAGCCTATGTCACCCTCTTAGGGAATGATGTCACCCTTTTAGGGTTTTATTTCATGTAAAAAAAATAATTTTGTATATTGCAAGGGAAAATTTAAGGGGGCAACCCTCTTATGTAGAGACATGAATTTTCATTAGAGTCTTTTGGATGGATAGGATTTCCATAAAAATATGGCTATCCAAGTTTTTTTTTATCATTGTAACTTCTCACCTTTTGTGAGAGAACACATTTGAAATTTTTGTCCTTTTAGGGTATTGGCTCTTTTACCTTATGCACTATCTCTTGGAGGTCAAGTGTGGATGCTTCCTTGCTTATTTTTGGATGGTATTTCTACAATTAAGGTTTATTATTGTCATATATTGGTGAAGTAAGTAAATTTCTACAATTTCATTTCATGTTATTGAATGTTCCATGGTGAATTTTACTTGTTCATATTGAATATCTTGCTTGGTAAAACCCTAAGAAAGGAGAATAAGTGCTTCCTCTTCTCACAAGGTTAATTTCATCCATAAATTTGTGAAGGAAATCCTAACTAGGGTTAGAATCCTAAATCCCTAAAGTGCTATCACTTTAGGAGTATGATTCTAGACTCTTGATTTGTGACCTAGTTGAAGTAACTAAGAAGGGAGAAAAGGTTGCTAGAGCCCAAAAGTGCTTGCACTCTAGAAATCCTTCTCCTCAAGGTTTGAACCCTAGGGCCCTAATGTGATAGCACATTAGAGTTCAAACCCTACCTCTTATCCTTTTCTAGCTTCATCTCCAAAATATATTGCATTTTTTGTTATCAAGATTCCATAGCCTTAAGGCACTAATAATTAAATCTCTCTTGATTCATGAAATTTAGTTTGATGACATTACATGAATTATATTAAGAGAATGGATTATAGATTATGTGCAACATTAATTAAAGAAGGGATAAATATGGAGAAAAGAAGAGATATGAGACAATAACACAATAGCTTGATAATGGAGTCCGTCCAACATGGACTACATCTCCGGGCCCTGCTTCAAAGTGGAGAAGATTTATATTATTCTCAGTAATAAAATTGGCAAAAATACATTATTATACCTCACAATTGGAAAATGGCCTTTGGATCCGAACTCTGATGTAGAAACAAACATCAATGATGGACTCATGGCAAGGAGTAGTGTAAAAATGACTCTCAAAACGTCTCAATTGGACAAAGTCACCTCCAAGCCCTTGCTAAGCTCTCGGCCTTATAAATTGTGCCACACCTTTGCAATAAATGCTCCCTATGCATGAAAATCCATGCCTAAATGACCTTTGGGCACATGTGTTCTCCCCCAAATCGGTGAAAAGTGCGAGTTTAAGTAGTAAGTCAGACGCAAACTTACCAAGTTCGACCCTCGTGATTTGTTGGTAACCAGAGCTAAGTTAAGGCATTCGGTTAGGGGAGGTCCGCGGGTCAAAACCCACAGACCCTCCCTTTGGCTACCCATTATAACCTTGATATGATTTTACTTGAATATAGTATATACATATACTATATTATATGTCCATCGAATATATTACAATCTCCACTATCTCCACCCGCTGACAAGACAGGTGCACGGATTCAGATTTAGTACTGACTGTTGGATTGTGTGGTATGATGCCCATATTTTGTGGGACCATTGGCTGGAAAATGGAGGTCATTTTCTAGCCAACCGATGGTCCTTTTCTATTTTTTTTTAACTTATCCAGACCTATTTCTCATTGGGCTTTTTAGGGCTGCCACGTCATGCCCCATGATTGGGCTAGGTGGTGCCCTGCGATAGGATGACCCCGTCTAGTCAGTCGTTAGGTAGATGCCATTTGTTTCTCTGTGTGTGGGCCATGTGGTGACCTCACGTGGTGCCATGTGGTGCTACCTTGGGGTTCCATGTGGCACTTTTCTACTTGTCCAATTGGCAGCCAGAAATGCGAAAAATGCATGACACATGGCAGCCTCTCGTGTTGCCACGTCAGCGTGACGTCATCTCTGCATAGTTGTCTGTTGACATCAACATGATGTCATGCTGATGTCATCTCTACACAATCAACTGCTGATGTCATCAATATGGATGATGACGTCAACTGCACATAGAGGTTGATTTTGACTAAGTTTGACCAAAAATTTGATTGGACATAACTTCTTTGTTTGGCTTCGTTTGCGGTGTCATTTGCACCATTGGAAAGGTTGTGACGAGCACTTTGACTTAGCACTGTTTTTTTTGAGATTTGAGGACTGTGAATTTTTTCCCTTTTGGATCCTTCTGAATCATTCCTCCCCACTAAGAAGCTTTTGGGTCTCCAAAAGCTGCATCAGTCAATTGGCAGGTGAGGAATCTGTTCCCTCACTCTCTATTTCTCAATCCACTATGCTTTACTTGGATGTGTGCCCTTCAGGCCCACTTGAAGATATTCTACATCACCTCTGTGAATTCCTCATTCTTCTATCTAAGATGATATCTTCCTTCAACTCGTCCAAGTACTCAGGAGAAAACTCACCCACTAATGGTACTGAAACACTCTCTTGATGATCCATGATCATTGGAGGCTCATAAAGTTTTAGGTTCTCTACGTTTACAACTAAGTATATCTGCACGTATGGTGGTAGATCGAGGAAAAAGGCATTGGTGCCAATTTTCTCCAGCATGGTGAAGGATCCATATTTGATGGGTTTGAGCTTCTTTCCTTCTCCCTTCAGCATATCCTTGTTGATGTGGAGCCACACTTGATCTCCCACTTGAAACTGATGATCAACTATGTTCTTATCATGGCAACCTTGTACTGTGCCTGACTCTTTTCCAATTTTTCTTGGACTTCCTGGTGTACCTACCAAATCCTTTGGATGAACTTGTAGGCTCTATTTTCTTTTCTTTGTTCACTTGAATAGACATATTTGCCAAAAATAAAGTCCAAGGGAGACTTAGGTAAATACCCAAAACATGTATCAAATGGTGAAATCTATTTAGAAGAGTGCAAGGATCGGTTGTATGCATGTTGCACATACTGGATCTGATCATCCCACAACTTGGGATGTTTTTTGTAGTAGCCTTGACGCAAATAAACCACGGTTCTATTTACAACCTTTGTTTGGTCGTCGGTCTGTGGATGGAAAGTAGTACTTCTCTTCAACTTAGTTTCCATTATTCTCCACAATCTTGTCCAAAATTATCCAAGGAATCGAGTGTCTCGATCTGAAATAATGGATGTGGGTAGTCCAAAGTGGACCCATACATGATGAAAGAAAAGGTGAGAAATTTTCCAACAATGATCTTCTTTTTACATGGCATCAAAACACACATTTTACTAAACCTATCCACTACTACATACAAGTAGTCATGACCCCTCTTTGAAAAAGTAAACCCCCCTACAAAATCCATGGAAATACTTTCCCAAGGATGAGAAGGAACAAGAAGTGGTGTGTACAACCCCGATTTTCTATTAGTGGGCTTACAAGTTGAGCAAAACACACACCCCTTTACATATTTGGTTACAATATCCTTCATTCAAGACCAATAGAAAAACCTTTGCAAATGTGCCATAGTCTTACCTACCCTAAAGTACCCAGATACAAGGGAAGTATGTGCTTCCCTGATTACATGCATCCTTTCATTGACTGGAATACAAAGCTTGCCCATATGGTAGAGTAGTTGATCCTAGACATAAAAATTCTTCACCTGCGAGACATGGGTTAGCCTCTCATATACATCCTTGAAATCTTCATCATTAGCATATTGTTCAATGTAGCTATCATGAGCTAAGGAAGCATTCTTCAAAACAATGGTTGAATAAATAGGAGGTCTAGAAAGCATGTCTGCAACTTTGTTACTTATGTCCTTTTTGTATCTTATTACTAAATGGAACTGTTGTAAAAATCCCATCCATCTGTAGTGTCTTGATCGTTGTAGCTTGGTTTGTGACTGGAGATACTGTAATGGTTGATGATCAATGTGTATGATTGTTTCCTTTCCCATTAAGTAGTGTTTCCATTTTTTCACGCTTTGTACCAATGCATACAATTCTTTTTCACATGTAGGATAATTACACACAACCTTTGAAAATGTTTAAGAATGAAAGAAAATGGGCTTATGTTGTTGCATCAAAAATTCTCCCATGGCATAGGCACTGACATCAATCTAAATTTTAAATGGTTGTTGTAGGTCAGGTAGTGCTAGCATTGGTGCAGTGTTGATCTTTCTCTTCAATGCGTCGAAGGAATTTTGTTGTTTTCCTCCCCACTGGAAGGTTTGTTTCACACTGGTTAAGGCATGTAAAGGTGATGCAATGTAGGAGAAGTATGCAATGAACTTTCTCCAGTACTGAATTTCCCCTAGGAAAATCCTAACCTCAGTAGCTGATGTTGGATTAGGCCAATTTACAATGACTTCAACTTTGGAGGGGTCTAGTTTTAGTTGACCACCTCTAACAATATGACCTAAGTAAACTAATAATTTTTTCCAAAGTCACACTTTGACAATTTTACATACAACTTCTCCTTTTTAAGGACATTCGATACTCTCTTTACATGTGTTACATGTTCATCCCAAGTCCTACTAAAAACAAGTATGTCATCTAAATACACAATCACAAAATCATCAAGGAAAGGCCCAAAAATATCATTCATGACTCGCATGAATGTCATTGGAGCATTACAAATCCCAAATGGCATCACAAGACACTAAAAAAGGCCTTTTGTTTTTTGAAGGCGGTCTTCTACACATCACCTTCTGCAATTCTAACCTAGTGGCAACCACTCCTCAAATCCAACTTGGTGAAGTACACTACATTCTTCAGTTGATCCAACAAGTCATTTATCCGAGGCAATGGGTAATGATTCTTTATGGTGATAGTGTTGAGAGCCTGGTAATCAATGCACATTTTCCATGTGCCATACTTCTTTGGCAACAACACAATCAAAGAACCACAAGGAGACGAGATAGGTCGAATGACCCCTTGGTCCAATAATTTCTGCACCTGCTTCTTGATTTCTGCCATTTCCACAACTGACATCCTGTACATACCCACATTTGGAAGAGGGACATCTTGTTGAATATGTATTTCATGCTGAATCTCCCTCTTGGGAGGTAATCCACCTGGTTTCTGAAAGATTTCATCATAGTTAGATATAACATCAATCATTTCATCTCTATGAGAGGGATCACACCCTCTGAATGCATCGGATGTCTCTACATATTTTTCCCTTACAACCATGAGTACATATTTCTTATTAGTGTTTATGAGTCTCTTTATCTGTCTTGCACTAACAAGAGTTGTATTTGTTTTCATACTGTGATCCCTTAGAATGTATTCCACTCCATCTTTTGTGAGATGGTATTTTTTCTCATTTTGGAAGAAGATTGCATTTCTATCATAAAGGTATGGGATTCCCAAAACTATGCCAAATATATCAAGTGGGACAACATCTAAATAAACCTCATCTATCAACTTTGAAGCAATAGAAAATATGACCCTACACTACTTGGTAACATTTAATTTTGCATTATCAGTTACCCAACCAAGAGGGTATGGTTTAGGATGAGGATTTGTTTGTAGGCTCAACTTTTTAACAATATTTTATAAGATTAAATTCACTTGGGAACCTAGATCAAATAGAGTGTCAATCTTAGTATGTTTAGATACAATTCTAATATGAAATAATTTACTTCTTCTTCTTTCATGATCATGAGATGCATTAGTAGAACTTGAACTAGCATGAAATGAACTTTTACCTTGTACTCCCACGATTGCAATCCTTGTCTCATCTCCTGAATAAGAACCAAGGTCTTGTTGCGTTGTTTCAACCATCTTTGGTTTCCCTTTTCCACCAAATCTCTTGGGTTTATATTCATATGTAGCTTCCAACAATGCTCGTCATCATGCCAAAATTTCTTGCAATGTGTGCAAGAGGGCTTTCCTTCCTCTTTCTTTGTTGTCGATGTCTTCTTGTGCTTTCTCTTTCCTTTGAATTTGTTGTCCTTGAACTTGGAAAATTTATTTGGGTGGTCTTCTTGTACATTATTTCCTCTGTTCTCAAGGTGAGTTTCTTACACACACACTTCATCTAAGTTTGTGGGGTTAAACAATAATAATGTATGTTGAATGTAACTATGGAGTGCACCAATATAATTCATCAAAGTTTCATGAGAATCTAAAGGAACATTTAATGCAAGTGTTTGTTTCCTAAATTCCTCAGTAAAACTATGAACACTCTGACCTTTACCCCGTATTAGATTTTTCCATTCAATCATGTATTTTTGAACATAACCCAGTGGATAAAATTGTTTTTTCAAAGTAGATATAAACTTGGACAATGAAGAAAGGAGTTTATCATTATGCTTACTACCTTTATGAAGTTTTCTCTCCCACCAAACAAGGGTTGTGCCTTCCAGCCAAAGAGAAGCCAACTGGATCTTTGCTTCTTCCTCTTCGATCTATTGAACACGAAAGTAAACTTCAATTTGTATGATCCAATTACTAAGCTTATTTGCATTGGATTCTACATTACACATGGGCAAATTAAACTTCACATCTAGTTTTAACAATGGATTTTTAGAAGTATTTGGATGAAAACTAGGATGATGAGAATGTGAAGAATGATGGGAATGAGAGGAAGAGGAAGAAGAGATTGAACTTGAAGATGGTGATGGAGGCTCAAGAGGATCTCCTTCAATTCCATGGTTCACTAAAGCATTATCGCCTTCTTTTACTTTCTTCTTCTTCTCCTTCTTTGCAACTCTCTTCTTATAATCTACATACAATGTTTCTACCATGTCTGACATTCGGTAGAAGATCTTGTGAAATTTCTACTCATGCTCGACACACCTCTCTTCATCATCCATTTTCATTCCTCAAGTTGCATGTCCAATCTCTAGCTTGAAAGTCTTGAGTTTTCCTTCACCTGTTTTGAGCTTGGCCCTAGTAAGCATTCACACTCACAATTCAAGTCAAAGAAGGTCGCTCTGATACCAAAATGATACGAGAACTTTACTTCAATGAAATTACATGAATTGCATAAAGATAATGAATTACATCTTATGTGCAACATTAATTAAAGGAGGGAGAAATATGGATAAATGAAGAGAAATGAGACAATAACACAATAGCTTGATAACAAAGTTCATCCAACATGGACGACGTCTCTGGGCCCTACTTCAAAGTGGAGAGGATTTGTATTATTCTCAGTAATAAAATTGGCATAAATACATCATTATACAAGTCACAACTGGAAAATGGCCTTCTGATCTGCAACTTTGATGAAAAAACAACCATCACCAGTGGACTCGTGGTGAGGAGTAGTGTAAAAACGATTGTCAAAACATATAAATTGGATAATGTCACCTCCATGCCCCTGCTGGGCTCTCTGACTCGTAAAGTGTGCCACACCTCTGCAATAAATTATCCCTCTGCATGAAAATCCATGCCTGAACGACCTCTGGGTGCATGCATTCTCCCCCATCTTAGTGAAAAGTGTGAGTTTAAGTAGTAAGTCTGGGGCAGACTTACCAAGTCCAACCCCCATGGTTTGTTGGTAATCGAAGCTAAGTTAAGACATTCTGTTAGGGGAGGTCTTGGATTCAAACCCCACAGAACCTCCCTTTGGCTACCCATTATAACCTTGTAACAATTTTATTTGAATATAGTATATACATATACTATATTATATGTCCATCAAATATATTACAATCTCCATTATATTTGCTCGCAGACAAGACATGTGCACATATTCAAATTTAATAATGACTGTTGGATTGTGTGGTATGATTCCCAAATTTTGTGGGATTGTTTGCCGGTAAATGGGGGTTGTTGGCTGGCCGGTCGACGGTCCTTTTCTGTTTTTTTTAACTTATCAGGACCTGGCCCTCATTTGGCTTTTCAGGGTTTCCACGTGGCACCCCATGATTGGGACATGTGGCACCTTGCGATAGGATGACCCCATCCAATTAGACAACATGTAGTTTCCATTTTTCACTCTGTGTATGGGCCATGTGGCACTTCCTGGGGGTGCCACGTGGCACTTTTCTACTGATCCAATAGGCAGCCAAAGATGCAAAAGATGCATGACACGTGGCAGCCTCTCATGCTGCCACACAACATGTTGATGTCATCATGGCACCATGCTGATATCATCTCTGCACAATAAATTGTTGATGTCATCAATACAGATGATGATGTTAGTTATACGAACAAGTTGACTTTGACTAGGTTTGACCAAAACTTTGACTGGCCATAACTTCTTCGTTCGGACTCCGTTTGAGGTGTCATTTGTGCTGTTGGAAAGCTTGCAATAAGAACTTCGATTTGGCACTGTTTTTGTTGAGATTTGAGGACTTCATTAGTGTTGTCTTTCATGGAAGTATCGATCATGCTTCTACAGTCACTAACTATGTGTCCATAGTTATGAAATTTGTAACATTCAATGT
>JZKD02S0030042.1:28811-52171 GCA_000966675.3 Picea glauca | reverse complement strand
CTACAGACTATACTCTAACCAATACATTTAGTCTTACTAAATTTGGATCTGTTGTGAATAAGTTATGACGTTTTTACCCGAAACACCTGTTTTAGACTAGTTTCAGGACTAGCCATAAACCCTATTTTCCATGGAGTGTAACTCAAAAAATACAACAACCCACAAGCTGAAATTTTTATCACAGCTACTTGGATATGTTTCCTCAACGACCTCCCAATTTCATGGTGTGAATCATTATAGATTTTTTATTTTTTTTTGCAAAAATGGTGATATGACTTGTAAATAACATACCTTAGAAAGTATCATCAAAAGAATTTATCCTCTCTTAAATTTCGGCCTTCTTTACTTCACCTTCCCTTTGAAATTCAACTTAGATATCCTTTGGTTACCTCGGTCACTTTTAGATATTCAATATGCTCAAGTGTGATTAAAAGTGAGAGACCCTTGCCTCTTATTTATACTTTCATGTAGCTTCCTCAAGGGGTTACCTTCTAACCATCTTAACCCACTCTCCTTATTTTAGGACTAACCCACTTATAACCACTTGTCCACTTAGTAATTTCTCCATTAAATTTATTATTTAAATAATTTATTTTGTATCCACTTTGACTTATAAGACACTCATCACTTCACTTTATTATTTAAGTAATTTATTCTTTGCAACCACTTTGACTACTTTGACCTTTTGGGGCTTCTAGATGACTCATGAGGGTTATCCAACTTCACATGGCCATAACTCTCTAACCCTGAGGAGTTATGTGATGTTCCACATATAATTGGAAATGAAATGACATGTATTATCCATCTAGAATAGTCTTGCCTACAAAAATATCAAAACTCATACCATTAACCATCAAACAAACTTGGGTCCATTACCCAAACCTTTGTGCTACCAGAATTTGCTATCGGACTTTCTTCAAGGGTTGACATCAATGACAACCAACCCAAATAATCAACAGTTGGCCGCCCTCTAAGGGATTCAATTTTCTCTAGATATATTGCTATACCTTCTTCTTAAATTATGTGCCCCAAATAATGGATATGTTCTTGGTAAAAAGAACACTTGCTTAGTTTGACATAAAAATGATGTTCCCTCAATACTTGCAACACCAACCTCAAGTGATGTTCATGCTCTATTTGCTCATATATTTTTGAAAATACATTTGCTCATCTTAGCTGATCAAAGAGTTCATCAACTCTGGGTAGAGGGTATTTGTTCTTCTCAGTGGATTTATTCAGTTGTTTGAAGTCAATACATAACCTCAATGTTCCATCCTTCTTTTTCAAAAAGAGTACTAGTACTCCCCAAGGTGAAACACTTGGGTGTATGTACCCTTTCTTCAACAATTTTTCTAGTTGTATTTGCAATTATTTTAATTCTAGTGTACTTATTCTATAAGTAGTTTTTTATAGTGGGGAAGCTCCTAATACTAAGTCAATAGAGAAATATATCTCCCTCTTCGGTGGAAATCAAGGTATTTCTTGGAATACATCTTCAAACTCTTGCAATACTGAAAAAATATTCAAGTCTTGGTCCTTTTGTCTTTTATGGTTCTTCTACATGAGCTGCATATAATTGACAACCTTTCCTGAAACATCTCTTCTGCTGTAAGACTGGAATCTCCCTTATAGAAATGGGTCTCGGGATTCCTTTCACAATTATTTGTTTTCCTTCATCAAGACATGTAAATTTCTTGTCGTGACAATCTAGGATAGGATGATGCTTTTCCAACCAATCCATCCCAATTATGATATCATAATATTCTAATGGTATGAGGTTCATACCAGAAACTGCATTTACTCCATTCAAATTTATTGGACAACCTTTGTCTGTCTCATTAATCCTTCTTTTGGTTCCAGTGGCTAGCTAAACCAAACTTGATTTTTTGAGCTCACTTTTCTCGAAATGTAATATTTCCACTACTTTAGGATCAGTGTAACAATGACTTTCTCCCGAGTCAATTAAAATAGCAAGAGGCTAATTATTGATCTTACCTTCCACTTCGATCATGTTTGATTGGTATTCTACTTGTCAATATTCTAAGGCTACATATATTCTTGAAATACTTAAGCCCATGTATTCTACTATAGTAGCCTCTTGGATGTTTTTCATGGTATTCATTTTTTCTTCTCTGTGAGGGAAATCCTTGTGCATGTGGTCATCTTTGCACCCCCAACATTTGATTGGTGGTCTTCCCATTTTTCCCAAGGAATCCTCCCTCTTGGATTCATCCTTAGCCAGACTAATCTTGATGAATTTTATTAGGGTTTTTTATGTTGAAAGGAGGTTTGAATCCCTTCCTTATCAGATCAAACTTCTTCTTATTCTTCTCATCCTTCCAATAATTTTGCAAATATTCTCTTCCCTTTCCTTGCTCATACATGTACTTATCCTTTCTAATGGTTTCTATCAAAGTTCCGGGTTTATCATATTGAATCTTCTCTTTATAAAATGATGGAATTCCACTCAAAAACCTTTGTATCTTTACCTTCTCATCCTCGATAAATCCCACATAATTCAATAATCCTAAAAAATTATTTTCATATTCTCACATGGTCAAGCAACTAGACTCGAGTTCAAAGAACTCTTGCATCTTCTTGTCATAGTAGCGTTCTGAAATATATTCCTTATAAAAATACCTCTTGAATTGCTTCCAAGTGATCCTACTCTCATTGATGTGCTCAACTTGATTCAATTGATCCCACCACATAACATCTTTTCCATGCAAATGGTAAGTGGAAATTTTGGCTTCTATATTAGATTAAGAGTTGTGCAATCGAAACTACTTCTTGATTCCAAGCAACCAGGCTTCAACACCGTCTTCCATTTCTCTCTTCACCATCAAAGGATGGTGGCTTAAAATTCCTCAATTCTCCTTGCAAACTGTCCCGCTCATGTCTTATTCTTTGACATGAGACACTTCTGGACTACTCCTTGAATCCTTATATGCATAAGACTTCCTAGTTGAGTAAGGAGGTACGTGATGTATATGAGTTCCACTAGCCCTTATTGAATGTCTGGCTCTTCTATAGTTATCTCTTCTTTCATGTTGTCTTCCTTCTTCCTCTTGTCTCGAGCCTGATCCATTATTTGCTTTCCTCTTAAGTGATTTAGGATTTGCATCATTTGAGCATTTATTTTCTTATATTCTTCCATCATATTCTCACTATGTACTTTGTAACTCTTCACTTTTATTCTCGAGCTTCTCATAGTCTCTATTAATATTATTGGCTCCACTATGCTCAAGTGACCATTAAATTTCATCTCATCATTTCCAACACTGATATTTTGACCTTTGGCCTCTCTCTCATGGATGAAATCTCCCTCTCCTTCCTCCATTTCTAGAATTTGCATTCTTATCTTGA
Organism: Picea glauca; assembly: GCA_000966675.3. Lineage (NCBI taxonomy): Eukaryota > Viridiplantae > Streptophyta > Pinopsida > Pinales > Pinaceae > Picea > Picea glauca. Next base: position 48,805 of record JZKD02S0030042.1, on the reverse strand, counting down.
ATTGATGCATTTGTACCCTCAATTCTACAATAAAGTGTGCATGCAACATAATTTATGTTAGATAAAATAAAGAACATATATACACATTTTTGGAAAAAGGACTGTAAAAATTTATATTTCTTTTTTGTTATTAAGGCCACCAATCATCTTCTCCATCCAAGTTGACTGTAATCTCTACTGCTCAAAAGAATTTTTTGGGTGGATAACTAGATTCCTTTCTCTGAGAGATTTCCAACAAGTATTTGTTTGCTTAATTCTAAGATCAGAGAAAAAAGTTATGCCCTTCTGAAGTTTTTGAGCATTTTCCCTTATGCAGAGGTATTTCAAGCTGGCATGACCTCCACGTGTGCCCCTTCCACATGTGTTGGATGATGTGGCACCTGACATGGCCACCATCCCACCGTCCCACCAGGCTCAACTTCCATACTTCATGTTCTCAACTCCGGTACTCTTGTCAACAGGCTCTGGTCTGGTACAAACCATTGAGGCACTGACCATCACACTTAAGTTCTATCCAAATCTCATTAATAGGCTCTAGTCTGGTACAACCCACCGATCTACTAGGGCACCGACCCAGTAGGATACTAGGATGTCAACAAGGAAATTTGGCTTGGAAAATTATGGGGGGTCCAATATTATTTCACCGAGGTACCGGGCCACTAGGGAACTGGGCCACCGGGGCACCATCCCACTAGGCTCAAGTTCTATCCAAAATTTCATATTGTGCGTAGCCCCCACAAGGTTCCATGACTCTATTTTCACACACAAATAATAAGGAAATTTCTTAAGTTTATAAATCATACATCTAACCCTCCTCCACATGCACGTGGGATAAAGAAAAGGGCATGGTTGTATATCAATGGTGGAGATCCTTTGTGAAGGAGAAATCGATGGTGGTGGAGCATCGATTTTCTTACTTGGAAAAATGTCGATTTATATGCTCATATCGTGAAGGAGAGAGCTTTGGGCTGCCAGGGCCATGGAGGATCTCTTAAATATGGTTTTCGTTGCAACCTAAACATGTTTACACCTCAATTTTCTCACCATGATGTTGTCCAATAGCCATTAGTTAACTTCACTTCAAGAACTTTTGTCTTGTCATGTAGGAGGCCCTTCAAAGGCTTGATGTTGTAAACCAACAACTATGATACCAATATATGACATACCCAACCATCAATACTGGGCCATGCTACTTCTATAATTCCATTCAAGATGCTCTGATACCAATATGTGACATGGGCACGCTACTTTAAGAAACTCTTATTGAACTGATTTTGAATTTCGATCATTAAAATTGATAAAAAAAAATCATGAAATGAACACTTGCAGTCATCAAGATTCATGTTAAACTATGAAATAATAATAAGTATACCATGCACAACAATAACCAACAAGCAAACACATTATTAATACATATCTCAGAGATATTAATAAATACACAGTGGAAATACTTATGTATAAGAAAATAAACACATGATAAAGAGCACTTATATTTGATAAAAACCAATCACCAAATGGCTATAGACCAAGGATGTTCCACCCAACCTTAGACATTGTTGTTCCAAGTCTCAATGACAGGTCACCCCAAATCCAGGGCTATGAATCCACAAGGACGAGTTCCAGAGTGACCCTTAGCTTCCCAAACTAGTCATCATTCAAGTGATCAAAGGTTTCCCAACACACAACAATAAAAAGTACAAAAAATCTCTTCTCTCCAGCCTGCACCACCCAAAGACAATGAACCCCCTTCATTATCACACAGTCCCTCGGGATGACCACTTCTTTACAAGGATCCAATGCATTTGGTCTAGAATCTCAATATTGGAACTCTCAAAATTCGTAGTTGTGAACAAGGTTTATCTAAATTCTAAAGAAACTGTGCACTCATACATTAATTCATGACTGGAATACACCAATAAATCCCACAACCAATCAACCATCGCTGTTGTTCCCCAACAATTTGTTTCCTATTTTCTCAGCAAAGACTAGAATGAACAAGCCATTGAATTATTGAACCAACCAACCCCCAATACAATTAAGAACGTGGATTTTGTATCCATGCACCCACAAGGCTAGCATGGTATCCCTAAGAGACTCATGCACACCCTCATATGCCCCCCAACACAAACATGGCTGATAATTAATTAAAAAAAGGCATAAAGACTTAGCTCCTCGGTTTCCCCCTCTCTCTTGGAATCATAGCCCACTATAACTCTTGTCCTTGTCTGTCCTACAACCAACGATGTACTTTTATTATTAAAATGTTCAAAGCATTACATTTTTCCTAGGCACTCTAACCCCTTTAAGATTTATAGGCACTCCATCCTTTCATCAAATAAACAAATTACATTATTAAACTGGGTACTCGAAACTGGGGTATTACACTAACCAAACAAATAACCAACCTTGGTTAGTTCTCAATGCTATTGCAGTACCCAAGTTTCTTCATCAATTTCCCAAACATCCAGAGAAATTCCTTCCCAAGTTTGACCCTAACAAAAAAGACTATTGAAGATCATATCGAGAAATTTATGCTTGCTTTTAGGTTAATGGATGTAGAACATGAAGACCTCATTTGCAAACTCTTTTAATGCACAGTTGAAAACAAATATTCAACATGGTTCTTTTCTTTGGCTCAAGCTTCAATTACTAGTTAGAATGCTTTTGAAACTACTTTTGTTGAAAAAAATGGAGATGATAAAACTCCAACAACTTTAGTGCTAGACCTTTAAAGGATTAAATTGTAAGCAAAAGAAAAGATCAGTGATTTCAATCAAATGTTTCTTGTTAAGTTTTTACTTCTTTCATTAGGTTATTTCCAAATTTCATGAGCATTCAATGCATTTCCAAAACAACAGTATAAAGAGGATCACTGAAAGAAACACAATCACAAGGTACACAACATTTTATCCTGGGAAAACCTCATGGGGAAGAAAACCCGACAAAACTTCCTCAATAATATATTGCCAGTACAATGACAAGACTAAGACCAAAACATCAAAGATAGACCAAGACCAATCATGTGCCTCTCTTCTCCTTCATTAGACTTCTTCCTGCAACTGTAAGACTTCTTACTGCAACTGTAACTATCTTCAAGATATGCGCACTAGATGAGTGAGTGAGTGTGTTCAAATGAGACACCATACTCACATATAAATACAAGTTGTGAGGCGGTGCTAGGGTTGTGACTCTTCACTTGATGGAGTCAACTTCTCCTTGAAGTGGCTAAAACCACTTTACAATTACTAGGGGATGACTTTACAAATACCACCATACAAACACATGTTGACAAATCCACAAAAGGGGATTTGATATTATACAAGACTCAACTTGATCAATCCAAAAAAGGGGATTTTATCTATACAATAATGACTCAAATATAAGTAGAATATTATTCGAAGTTACAATAATTCAACATTTCTCACCTTGATAAATAAAATCCTCCACGCTTCCAAACCCACTGAATATGTTTCAATAGAATTTTATACCTCAACTCTTCCTGTCTCCATGGAAATGTTTGTAAAAAGAGATGAAAAGAACACTTTGGAAGATACCTTCAAATAAGCCATTAAGGTTGAAAAAGACATGCTTAGTCTTAAAGGTAAACTTGGAGTTGAAACTTCAAAGGATAAAACCGGTATCACAAGTAAGGTTGGTGACCAAACCCCTTGAAGATAAGAAGGATCAAGAATCCATAAACATGGAAGCACTACAAATAATTTTTAACAAAATTTCCAATGAAATCATTGGCATGAAGAAGAATACTGGAGAGCGTAGCTCCAACCCTAAAACATTCTTCAAATTTCCTCCCAAGAAGGGCACTGCCCCTACCAATAAAACAACCCCTCCTTCAGAAGGCATAAATTTAGAAGATTTTATACAATTGTTCAAGTTATAGGCAATTGATACTCCTAATGAATCTAAGGAAGAAGAAGATTGGAAAGTAGAACAACCAGATTAGTCATAGGACACTGATGGACTAGATGAAAAGGAGGTTAATTTTTTTTGGGATATTTCTTTTGGATTGGAAGAAGGGGAAGAGGAATATGTTTAAGAAATACACATGTCCTAAAATGCTATAACCACCAAGAGTGAAACTAAGGCATCATCCTCAGGATCTCATTAAACTTTTGAGCCTACCAAAGAGACATCCAATACATAGAAGACACCCCCTGGTGATAAACCGACTGTATATTCCACTCTATCTAAATTGGATTATGATTTTTTGGAAGACTTAAAAAGAACAAAGTATAATGTTTCTCTGTTTGATCTTATGAAGTTACCTCAAATCCAAGATAATTTCATTAAAACCTTACAAGGATCTGCTCCAAGTAATACCAAAGAAGCTAATGTGGGGGGAAGTAAAGGGAAAAGAAAAGATGGTCAAACTACTCAAAAGACATCACCAAAGAAACATTAATTTGTAAATGCATCTTTCATTGGGAAAATATCAAAGTCTAACACTCCACTCTTTTTGATGACCTTTGAAATATTCAATAGAAATATTCATAATTTCATGGTGGGCTCAAGAGCCTCTTCAAATGTTATGCCCCTTAAAGTTTTTGAAAAACTTAGTACCAAACCTAAGGAATATGATATCCAAATTATACATTTAGATAGATTAGGTGTCAAGGTCATAGGAGAGTTAAAGAATGTTTTGATAAGGTTGGCATCCAACCCAAAAGTGCACCAAACAATTGACATCATTGTAGTTGGCATCCCAGAAACTTATGGTTTACTGTTGATCAGAGATTGGTATGCTATGTAGAATGAATATTTTGCTACTGATTGATCACACTTATGGTTTCCTTACAATGGAAAACCAAACCAAATTAGAGTAGACATAGAATGATACATGAAACATGTGGTGACATATTTAAATGACCCTAATGAGCCCATAATGTTCAATCATTCAATTTTAGGGAACTATTGAATAGTTATGATTCTCTCTTTAGAAATCACATTGTTGAAATATCTCCTCATGCAAAGTCATTCACACAATCTGAAATCCTTCATTGCACTCAAATTGTTGAGCCAAACTATGATATAGTAGATAGGATTGACACTAACTCTGATGTAAAAACTAACATAGTTTCTAGACGTAAATTAGATGTTTATGTTGATTCTACTAACCCCAAAAATTCATAAAATAAAACAAACCTTGAGTCCATAGCTAAATCTAAAGGTGACCCTAACATGTGAACTCTATTCTTTGATGGATCCAAGTCTCTTGAAGGTGTAGGTGTTGGCTTCATATTGAAATACCCAAGTGGAAAAAGAACTTTAATTTCATGTAGACTTGAATTCCAATGCATTAACAACACTACTGAATATGAAACTCTTATAAAAGGAATGAAAAAGGAAGTGGACACAAAGGTGAGAAAGATAAAGGTATTTGGTGATTTAGAAATTGTGATTAGATAGGTAAGAAACACTATCCATTTCCTTTCTAGTCACCTTAAACATTACCAGCAAGAGGTATGGGACCTTCTCAAGAAATTTGATGCATTTATCATCAATCCTATTCCTCGTTCATTGAAATATGATGCAGATTTGTTAGCTAATGTTGCATCTAAATTGATTCCATCAAAAGGAATAATATCTAATACTTTTTCTGTGGAATTATTGTACAAACCTTTAGTTCCTGACAACACAACAAACTGGAGAGTCTTTGATGATGACCATCAAATCATAATTTTTCTACATCTTGAAGACAATTTCAAAGATTATGTCATAGATGAATGCCAATGTGATCTAGATGTGAACTCTGATTCTCCCGATTCAACAAGTCAAGTAATGGAAAGCAAAGTTACGTCAATAAACAACATCCCCAAAAATGTGGCAAGGCTTGAAAAGATTTATGATGTCCAAGACAAGTTCAAGAAAGTGACAAACTACAAAAAAAACAACTCAACCATGCAGTTTGAAGTAATAAATCTTGGAACAGGCAACATGCCACAAAATTTCAACCTTAGAAAAAATTATTTCCTAACTAAAAAGAAAGCATTCATCATACCATCCCTATGAAGCCTTAAACAAAACCTTTTCAATAGAAGTTAAGAAAGATGCATCCAAACTTAGAACCTCAGGTAAAAGATGAGCTAAATAAACTCTTGCTAGAAAGAATTATTTTCCTAGTCAGGCACACCCATTGTATAACTAACCTTGTACATGTAAGGAAAAAGAGTGGGGACATTAGATTGTGTGTTGACTTTAGAAACTTGAATAAGGATTTAGAAAAGGAAAATTACCCATGGAGAAAACCCTACAATGTGTCTCTAGTTCTAAAATGCTCTCTCTATTAGATGGTTTTTTTGGTTATAATCAGGTGCTGGTCTCCCATGATGACCAATTGAAAACTATATGGCGAACAAAATGGGGGATTTCTGCCTATAAGAAGATGCCATTCAAACTAATTTATGCAGGGGAAACTTTTTAAAGAGCCATGGATATTGCATTCAAAGGACTGATTGGTAACTGTGTGGTGATGTATCTTGATGATGTTAGTATCTTTTCAAAGTACAAAAGAGACCATGTATCCCACTTGAAAAAAATATTCAACATATGCAAAAGGTACAACATTTCCTTGAATCCAAAGAAATCTATCTTTGCAATCAATGAAGGTAAAATATTAGGATTTTTTTTGTATAAATATGGTATAATGATATAACCTAAGAGAATTGAAGCTATTTCAAAGATTTTATTTCCCCATAATAAAAAATCCATGCAATCATTCATTGGGAAAATAAATTTTGTAAGAAGGTTTGTTGTAATGTTTGCAGAAATTGTTAAGCCTCTTCAAGATATGATTAAGAAGAATGTTGATTATAAATTAGGCCCCAAAGGAAATGAATCATTCATATAGATCAGGGAAGAGATAGTTAAAGTTCTAGCATTGGTGAGCCCATATTTTTGTAAATATTTCATACTCTATACCTTTGCTTCTGATATTGCATTTGAAACAACCCTCACCCAGAAAAATGATATAGGGAATGGATTACCAATTGATTTTATGATTTTTGGACTTCAATGAGAAGAACTTGATTACCCAGAAGTAGACAAGAAGGCCTGTGCATTTTTTAAAGCAATCAAACACTTCGAACCATATCTACTCAAATCCAAGATCAAATTAATAGTACCCTATCCCATTTTGAGAAATCTCTTGGTGCAGAAGGATTTGTGAGACAAAAGAGCCAATTGGATGACATCTTTGTAGGAATATGATCTAGATATAAGACCTACAAATATTGTTAAGGGGGAAGGAATTTGCAAGCTAGTAGTTGAATCAACAAGGAACCAATATGATAAATATGAACTCTATGAAGATCAAAATATGTTGGAGAAATAAGTTTTCTATATCCCTGTCAACATTGATCCATGATATTATGAGAAGAAGTACTATTTGACTCATGACTCGGCCCCACAATACATGGAACCAAACAAGAAAATATCTCTTATCCTCAATTCATCTCAATACCACCTTTCCCAGGGGATATTATTTAGGAAGAACTATGGTGGTGTTTTCATGAGATGTCTAGAGAAAGATGATGCAAAAAAAGTTATATCTCAACTACGTGATGGTCTAGTTGGAGAACATTTTGAGGGAGACACCATAGCACACAAGGTCCTCAGGGAAGGTTACTATTTCCCCACATTATTCATAGATTCACATGCATATTCTAGGAGATGCAAAGGATTTCAAAAGTTAGTTGGAAGAGAAAAGAAACATGTCTTTCCTCTACAACCAGTTTCAATTGAACACTCATTTCAACAATGGGGTTTAGATGTGATAGGAGAGATCAATATTAACTCTACCCAACTGCACAAGTACATCCTAACTGCAACATATATTTCATTAGATGGATTGAAGCAATTCCTCTCAAGGTGGTGAATGAAAATTAGGTGATATATTTCCTAGAATCTTATATTGTAACCAGATTTGGTGTTCCAGAATATTTAGTATTTGAAAATGCTAAATATTTCTCTTCATTAAAATTGATTAAATATGCAATTGAAAATAATATCAAGATTAAATATTTATCTAATTATTATCCTTGGGGTAATGGGCTAATTGAATCCACAAATAAAAACCTAGTAAAAACTTTGAAAAATATTGTGACATAAAACCAAAGAAATCGGCACCTGGCACATCCTAACACCTTGTGGGATGACATAGTAACACACAAGGATTCCCTAGGAAAATCTCCTTTATTTCTGGTATATGGAAAGGAATTTGTCTTACCCACTCATACTTTCTTTCCCTCTCTGCAATTAGCTCAATCTATCCAAGACAAAGAATGCCAAATAATGCAACAAAGACTAAACATTCTCCTTAAATTGGAAGAAGAAAGAGATAAATCTAAAAAGAAATTAATGCAACAACAAGAATTGATTAAAATATGGTTTGAAAAAACCTCCACGGACAATAAATATTTTCAAGAAGGTGTTCTGGTTCTTAAATGGGATAAGGCCAATGAGATGAAAGAAAAGCACACTAAATTCCAAAAATTGTGGCTAGGCCCATATCAAATCCATGCGAAGATTGGGTCAGGTACTTTCAAACTCAAAACATTAGAGGGAGAGATAGAGGAGCTCCTTGTCAATGGTCATATGATTAAAATAAACTTCTCCTAATCACCCTTGGTGATGTAGTTTGTACATATTAGGTTTCTTTATTGTTTACACTTTACTTTTGAGTTTTGCAAATCTTTTTAGAATAAACCTTTACAATTATTTTATTCTATTTATTTTTGAATTAGTTTACTCTTTGCTTTCCCAATAAAGTCTTTGTTGATTATTCTTCATTGTTCATGCATAGTTTCTAATAGGAAATTAGGATTGTATAATAGGATTAAAGCCTAGTTCCTTTATGAGTAACTTTTCAAGTTTCGAGAAGTGAGAAGGTTACCTTGCATTATCACCCAACCTTCACAAAACATAGTAGATGGTCATGTTAGAAGGGAATGACTGGTTCAAATCTGTTTTGAAGAGAAGCCCCTAGGTTATTGAAAATAACTATTGATACTCCTAATTGCAGGTTATCTATACCTGTTTCATCACTCTCATATTCAACTTAATGAATTTCAAATCAAGAGAAGGTTAATGACCACATATGTATTCTAAATAATATTTGTGAGACTATTCCAACTTTACTGAATATAAAGGAAATACCATGATCTTTTCAGAGTGAACCCATGAGGAAAAGGTACTGACTGAAGCTATCATATCAAAGAAAATATTATATCGGCCCACTTCCTAAAACACCCAAATTGCAAAAGAAATTATTATATTACAAATATTTAAGGGTGAATATAAAAGCACAATGGAAAGGAAGTTGAAAGCACTATGAATTTGTGTGTGAAGTACAATTAAAGCCATTATGGATATGGACGTTCACTGGTAGCAAGGATATGCTTGTATGATATCGAGGCAACTTCGTTGGGGCTATGTACACTCATTGGTAATGATGCTAGGAAAAGAGAGATGAGGAAAACACATCGACCTATATACAGTCAAGATTACTCCTTTGTGGTGGCTTACTCTCCTAAGATATCCATTTATGAATTAAATTAATGAACCAATCCCTTATCATCTCACTGGAATTATTCAAAGAATCATCTTGGCCGTATCACTTTCTCATGTTTCAATGAAAATCTTAATAATGTGGGTTCCATGATGCAGATGAACCTATAAATCTTTCATATCAAGGAAAAAACAAAGTAATATAATTTGTAGGTGCATCTAAAATTAGAGATAATTGGTTCTTCCCAATAAGTCACCATTTTTTGTGCCCCCACAACTACCCACTAAAATTCTACTAGAGGATTTCAGTGGGTACCCCCCTATCAAAATTTTAGCAAGGAACTTTATCACTACTAACTTGATTAGGTGTGGATCCGAGAAACTACCACTCTGTCTGTGCAGTCCCAATCCTGAACAAAGAACACCTATGATAATCAAAGGTCTTTTGAGTTTTCTCTCTACATTTGTTATCCTTTTTTCTCAATGAATGAGCTCCAAGTCTTGCTAGGTCCTAGGGAAAATATTAAATCATATAACCATACCCAAGGGATATCATATCACTCTTCATTGGAACATTACTCCTCATAGTGAAATAACACTCAACACCAAATCCCTCTCTGATAGCTCATCTTGATAGGCTATCAAATCCCCATTATATCAGAGTCTTCTTCGTCGGAAAGGTTCACACCTTATGCACATTATCAACTCCGTTGGAGCCTTCCTGATGGACTTGTCCCAATGCATATAAATCTACTATGTCATAAATCACTTACCCTATGTCTTCATGTCAAGTTGTTACCGACCCAAAGAATTGGTCTATGTGGTAAAAGTTAGATGTATGGAGTGGGTCCCTCACATAATTGATAACATCACGTGGTAGATGACTATTTGTTGATTAATCCAATATTATCCAAGCACTTTAATCCCCCTACGAGTAATTTTCTTCATATAAGCATGATCTTCGAGGCACAAATATTCTCTCGGGATTCCTTCCCATCAGAACAACAATTAATTATGACACATGCTCCTCTCCAATGGAACTTATTCGATAACACTATCATCAGATCTCCTGTTGGAGTTAAATTTTTAGCTTACATCCCTCTCTGATGGTAGTTCATCTCGATAGCGTGCTAATGTAAGGTATAAGTAATACATGAAAATGTATAATCTCTTTCCTAGCATGATTCCCAATACAAAAATGAATATTCCTTGGGAATCTCCATCCGAGGGCATGAAGGAAGTGAAGGTCTTGAAACATCCCAATGGCTCCTTCCAATAGAACTACCCGAGAACTTTCTCAAGACAAATCTCTCGATCACCATGCACCTGATACACGAGTTTGGATAAGATATGTCCTTCCAAGAGCATTAATGATGACACAATTCTCCACCTAGACACAGGTTGTCATCCACTTAAATTTAATTACATAATATTGGGGATAAATCACATATTCATAAAATTGTGTTCTGCATACGATAACTTCGAGCTAATCTAATAATTCTATAGAATCCCATAATGATATGTATGTATATGAACTAATTCTAATTACTTATATTTCTGTATTAATCTAGAAAACTTATGTGGGATTTGTCTATTGCAGAAAATTGAAACAAAATCATTTTGTGACCGCATACCAGGAGAGGGAACAAACCTATGGTGAATGTGCCAACACCCATCATGAGCTCAGATGACATCCTGGAAACTGGCATCAATTTTTCAATGGGATGGATCATTGTTCCCGATATGATGAAATCTACATGATTTTCAATACTTGAGACTTCCGGCATGAGGATGAAGACTTGGAATCATATCATAATATTAGGAAAAGTTGTATTCATATCATAGCATCTTGACCGATGTCATTAACTTCTAATTATGCGACGATATGGTGCCTCACACACCTTTACAAAGATACAACTACAATAATGAGTGCATCAAATATTAAGATAACATATTTAAAGGCAGAGGACATAAGACTTCAATATCACCTCCCAGAACCTACAATTCTTCGAATGAGTTGTTCTTGAAGAAGTTTGGAGAAGATAACAAGTAATTTGAAGAATCGATGGATGACTAGTGGGTTGATGAACAAATACGAGTCAATAAAGGGGAATGACTGATTCCTACAAAACACCTAAAGAAACCCTACGAGATGTTGAGTAATATGATATGCCAGTTGTATGGTGAAGAAATGAGTACTCATTTTCAATTGGAATGGTTTTCGATCGCATACACAATGGTGAAGACTGGGAAATTCTTCAACTAGGAAAATATACTGGCATTCAACATTTTTCAGAAAGTCAAGGAAGCCCCAAGTATGAAAAAACCCATCTTCTTCATGTGCACATACCTCTTAGATGCAATATGCTCTGTTGTACATTTTCCTGCTTTTGGATGGAATTGAGACCCTATCCAACCACCTATGCATGTCTATTGTTCATAATTATGGGATTTCAATTATATGAAATACATATATGACATGTGTGATTATTTCCTAGCTCCCTTATACACCATAATTGTTTGGTATATGCCACATAAAATATCATAGAAGGCCCTAAAAACCTTGAATAATATTGGGGATGGGTATATAGGAAAGTAATATTCTTATGTTAGGATATGTGGGAGTTTTTAGGTTCCACATCTCTTACCCAAATACGCCCCTTATAGGTGGTTGGCTCGAGAGGTTGCTTACCAAACCATAGAAATAGGGATAACCTCGTTCCTCTCATGTAATACTAAGAAACTATGGCCACCCACATTCCCTCCAAACATGGGGAGATACACACTATGCAATGGTCCTCGTGATATAAGGGAGGTTGAATCCCTACATGACATATGCCTATGTACAGGGGAGCCTAAAGGGCATGACCCAAAAGATATACAAATCAATCATGTCAAAGTTGTCAAAATAACTCACGTTATTATTCATGAAGTGAACTTTGCAGATGAAATATTCAAATGGGTTTCTTCTTTGAATATGTACTAAATAGGTTTCTAGATGAGCTAGCTAAGGAGAAACTTCAGAGGGAAGAAGAAGAAAAAATAAAAAATACCAAGGAACAATTCCTATTGCTTCTAGATAAAGACGAAGAAAAGAAGAAGGCAAAGGAACAAGAAGAAAAGATAAAAGATGAGGAAAGATACCATAAAGCCTTGGAAGATGAAGAGGAATACCAAAGGATTTAGGAATAAATAGAAAAAGAGAAGAAAATGGCTAAGATGAAGTCAAAGGGAGAAAGAAAGATGATGACAAGAAAAAATCCAAATCAAATGAGAAGAAGAAGAGGGATGAAGCCTTGCATAAAATTGTTGAAGAAAAGAAGATAAAGGATGAAAAGGAAGCAAAGGCATGACAAGATTCAAAAAATAAGAAGAAGGAAAAACAAGAAGAGGAGAGACATAGGCTAGTTGCTGAAGAAGAATAAAGGAGAAAGAAAGAGGAAGAAGAAAAGAAAAAGGCTATTGAGGCCAAGGCAACAGAGAAGGCAGAGGAAGAAGAAAAAAGAGAAAAGAAAAGGAAGCTAGATGAGGTCAAAAATGGATTAACAAGCCCAAGCGTGGGTATATTTAGCATACCCCCTAAGGAGTGTACTCCTCTAATGGAAATACCAGGAAAATTTTCCTTTTCCTCTCAAGTGCTGGAATTAGACTAGGTTGTAGTAGTAGTGGGAGAATAATGCTACAACAACAAAACTAAAGGAGTAGAGAAAATATCAAACAAAAGGAAGAGAGGAGAGACATGTCTCATCTAGGGATCTTCCAAAAGGTCAATTGAATGGAGAGCAGGCCCAGACCCCAAGGACAATGCTATACATACTGCCTCTTCTCCTAATGCATTTGCATGGGCCAATGCAATGTCTGTATATGAGTTAGTTGCTACATTGGATAAATCAAAAGCCGAAATAGTTGAAATGGAAGAAGGGTTGAGGACACAAAGAGACGATATCACTTTTGAGTTTAGAGAGGAAACCGATACAACAAAAAAATTTCACAAAAAAGAAATGGAATTTTTTTTGCAAGAATAGAAGGATGAAACGAATGCAGAGTTCGAGAAGAAGGCCCACATAATTGAAATCCTACACAATGGAAAACTATAAGCCCTTAAATTAACCCATTCTCAAGAGATAGAACAACTGAAAATCAATCATGCACAAGAGTTATCTAGCTTGCAGATAGAATGTTTGGAATCCAACAAATTCACTGAACTAATAGAACATAAAATCCTAGGGCTGGAACAAAAAAAAGAAAAACTTGAAAAGAAACTAGAAGAAAATCAGACAAGAACTCTCATTTTGGAAACCATAAAGGGAGAAGCTAAAGTTGTCAAGGAAGAAATGAAATTGGTGCAAAAGAAATGTTTTTGTGTATTAAATGATATCCAGAGAAACATAGATGATAAAATAAAGTTAGAAGACCAGATGGAGGGAATGAGAAAAAAATATCAGAAGGCTCAATATGCCTTTGATAAAATTCTGGATTGGTGAATTGTATACCATAACCCACCAAGTACCTTGCCACTCTACACTGCTATATATAATCTTGTTTGATACCTATAAACCCCTCTTAGAATACATAAAAAGAATATAGAAGACAATAACCAATTCCTACAAGAAATTATGGAATGCCTATGATGAGCCTCTCGAATAATTCAGGATGGAGATTATTCCCAACATTGATGATGCATCCCTTGTTGAATTAAGGATAGGATAATAGAAGCTGAAGAAAAAAGGGATGCCAACCAATAATTTATTGATCATATTACAACGATCAACATGGAGGTCTTAAATCACCATCTGATGAATCTAATGAAGCTGATCATGCTGGAAAAATATGCTTTCAAGAGGACCGAATAAGGATTAAAGCTATAAGTGAAAACTAATATATGTGATGGTGAGTTGGACCTAGAGAAAATGTAGCTAAGCAAGATAGAAACAATATTTGAAGAGTACACAGTATGGAAAGAATATAGAGATAAAATGGAACTGCAAGGACTCATGATTATTACATTTTGTAAAACAATTTTCTCATTTTTATTAAAATGTGTGAGATTCAAAAGGAATAGGAAATGAAAGGTCATAACTATCATCTGACATGATGATAGTTTCTGAATCTAAACAGTCCCTATTGTTTTATAAAAGAGGGCACTACGAATGAGGAAGGACTTTTGCTTGGTGTGTATCGAAATACTACTTTTACTGATGAATGGATAAAGCAAGAGACATCTTGGAATTTTATGATTCCTATATGTGTGTATGAAAATTTTCTTTGTGCATATGTCTACTATGTGAATGTTATTGAATATATTTGTGTGAATTATTTATTCACTATATTCTTGATACTGATGTTGTCATGAAATTCTTTGTGAGTACAGGAACAATGTCATTGGTGTAACATGGAATTAATTATTTTTGTATCTTTATCATTGTTATGTTTATTCATTACTTGCATACATGAATTTATTCTTTTGTTGGTAATATGATTTCTCACTAAATCCTCTCTAATTATACTTGCAAGATGTATGCCTTATGGATAACTTGTCAACATTGAAGGAGATCACAAATCTGAAGCAAACCCACGAATGAATCTAGGGTTTTAGCCGTCAACCACCCCCTACCATAGCCTCTCACTCGGTGGAAAAATATCCTTCGCAACCACCCCCACCACTAGACCTTGCTACATTCTAGACACTTCTTTCTTCATGCATGAAATCAACAAAACGAAACCCCTAATCACGATTCGTTAAAAATCTTGATGAGATCCCAAAGGTCCCTGTTCATTCCCCCTCCTCTCGACCATTTTCCATAGGACTGGAAAAAATGGCTTGATCGAACAATTCACGGGACTCTGTCCCTCCCCAAGAGAAATGACACAATGGTTGGAGAAAAACTGGAAGAAAACTATAAAAGGGAAACTTTCAACAACCTTCTGTGCTAAGGGATTCTATGTCTTCCTCTTTGAAAATAAAGCCAATAGAGACTTGATTTCTAGAAATGGCCCATACTTCATAGGCACCAGAGGAATGTATATAAATGAATGGACTCCAGAATTCATCCATGAAAATGATATCTCCTCAACTGTCCCAGTTTGGGTCAGGCTACCCTTTATGCCTCTCCATTGTTGGAATGATGAAACCATAAAAAATATTGGAAACACCCTGGGAAGGTTCATCGATCGGGCTAAACCACGAGATGGATTACAATAATGTGCATGTCTCTGTGTATAAGTAGATCTAGAAAAAGTACTTCCAAAATAAATCCAACTAACCCTATATGGGTGGTCATACATTCAAACAGTAGACTATGAGCAACTTCCATTTAAGTGCAAAGCCTGCCATGAGTATGTACATTTCACCAAAAATTGTCCCAAGGCAACATAAGAGAACCCTGAAAACAAAGCGCTAGAGCAATGGAAACCAACCAAAAGAAACAAAGTGACAAATAAATTAGTAGCTCAACAACAGGAAAGGAAAAACAACACTAGGCCCTCCTCGCCAATCAAGGGGAAATCACCGATGCAAATAAACAATGAAGCAGAAAGAAACAAAAATAGATATGACCCTCTTGAGAACCTAGAGGTATAAATGGTCAACTCAAAAGAAAGAACAAAAGAAATTCAGAGTCAACAAAACCCAGATCCAGATCCTCCTTCGCCTCTAGCCGAGCCTGATGCCCTTAGCTCTTGGACCCTCCCCATATGCTAGAGGATGAAAGTTAGGAGGAATCGGGGGAAGAAATGGATATGGAACTCCTAAAGAGTGTTAGAACAACTAAAGCAGGAAGGAAAACCAATAAAAACATAAGGGAAAAATCTACAAATCAGGACAAAGAATTAAGAACCCAACCAACGATGGAAGAAATCCTCAAAAAAGAAAGGAAGAGTAGAAAATATCCTACAACAAAAGGACAGTCTCAACCCACAAAATGGGGGGAAACAAAACATGCCAGTAAATAATGAAGGTAGCCTCCTAGAATTGTAGAGGATTGGGACAAAGGGAAAAAAAAGAAGCAATGGGAAATTTAATCAAAACAAAAAGACCCCATATCCTCCTAATTTAGGAGAATAAAATGCAGGGATCTGAAGCCTTGTGAGAAATAACAAGCAGTGGAACAACTCTAAATGCTAGAGGAGCGTCGGGAGGGATCTGTATAGTATGGAATACTCAAATCTTCAGAGAAGAGAAAAAAGTAGAATCTTCACACTAGTCATTGGTGCATCTCAAGTATCTACAATTAGGTATCACTTATTCTATCTGTAATGTTTATATGCCTAATAATTATTGGGAAAAAATTGAATGTTGGGAATCCTTAATGAAAATCAAAGAGATCAGAGCGCAAAACAACTGCATTATAGCAGGAGATTTCAACACAACTCTGCAGCAAGGAGAAAAAAAAGGAGGCACTATAGTAAGGGATCGGTTCATGGAAAACTCGGAAGATCTGATATCGGAACTAGATTTGTTTGATGTTCAACCTTCCAAGTAAATTCACTTGGAGCAATAAACGAATAGGGGTGGGACATATTTCTTCTAGATTAGACCACTTTCTCATCCATATCTGTCTCCTCCTCTCTCTCAACATTTCATCCCAAATTGTTCCTTGGGGAATCTCAGATCACCGCCCAATAGCCCTCTCCTTCGACAAAGAAGAAAACTTGGGACCCATTCCTTTCAAATTCAGTCCCATTTGGATGGACTCCCCGAACTTCATCCCCCTAATCTCCTCGATCTGTTCAATATAGGTGGATGGAACCCTAATGTATATATGGGAAAAAAAACTCAAAAATGCCATGCAAGCAATCAAGGAATGGGTCAAAGCCTATTCCCACAATACAAGAGAATAAATTGAAAGGTACAAAAATTAGCTAGAATAAACTCAGGTAGAAATGGATTCAATTATCATTTATAATAGGCATTTAGTACAAGAGAAAGAGAATTTTCAAAATTATATGAGAGCACTCCAAAATGAAGAAAAGGAGTGGAGACTCAAATCTAGAGCCTTGTGGATTTAAGCAGGGGAAAAAAATACCTCATTCTTTAATAAGCAAGCCAAAGCTAGACAACACAAAAACACAGTGGAGGAAATAAAAATAACCTCGGGAATGAGAATCAACTCCTTTGAGGAGATTAAAAAGGTAGCTTCCTCCCACTTTGGAAACCTTTACACTCAAGAAGGTGTAGACAACAAAGCGCAGAGTTTACAATTTATAGAGCACATCCCACAAATGATAAAGGAAGAAGATAATAAAGAGTTGAACAAGGTGGTCACAGAGGCATAATTCAAAGTGGTCATTTACCAGTTTGATCCTGACAAATCCCCTGGGTTGAATGGCTTCACTTTACATTTTACAAGAAGTGTTGGGAAATAATAAAAAAAATACCTTCTCCGTATGATAAAATATGTCCAAAAAACCTGCAAATTAGGAGGAGCAACCAATACCTCCTTTCTTGCCCTAACTCCTAAGGACAAAAATGCCAACTGCTTAAACCACTATCTCCCAATCTCTCTTACAAAATATTAGCAAAAATCATAGAGAACATATTAAAACTTATGCTTACACGGCTCATTCTTCCCAATCAGGGGGGCTTCATGATGAAAAGGAAAATTTGGGACAATATAATCCTAGTGCAGGAGGCAATCCACACTAGTGTCACTAACAAAGAAAAAGGGATGATAATCAAAATAGATATGGCAAATGCCTTTGACCGGGTAAAGCATGAGTTTCTCTATGAATTCTTAAAGAGATTTGGTTTCAATCACTCCTTCATCTCGTGGATTGGGGCATGCATCTTGACCCCCTGGATAGCCCCTTGGTAAATGGGATCCCAACACCTTTCTTCCAAGACATAAGAGGACTATGACAAGGTTGTCTACTTTCTCCAATGTTGTATATTATTATGGAAAAAATGATAAACAAAATACTGGAACATGAAAGATCTATTGGAAACATCTCGTGGCTGAAAATAGCAAGGGGAGTTAGAAGAATAAATAATTATCAGTTTGTTGATGACACTCTCTTGCTAGGAGGATCCTCTCAAACTATGGATAGCAGATTCAAATTGGTCCTCGACCAGTACGAAGCAGCTTCGGGGGGTCTCATTAACAAGCACAAAAGCCAAATTTACACCTGGAACACGAAAACAAGTATAATGGTTAGAATTGCAAATACATTACAATTCTCATTTTCTATAGATTGGAAGTAATTCAAGTACCTTGGCACTCCTATCAGTATAAAGGCCCTTCCCAGGGAGGCATGGAAAGTGATTCTCCAAAATATCAAGGATCAATTTGAAGTCTGGGGAGAAGTCTGGATGAATCCAACTAGAAGGGTGTTCTTAATAAAGTCGATCTTATCTTCGTTTCAATTTTTTCAATTCTTATCCTTCCAGGCTTCGGTGGGAATTAAAAAGGAAATGTCCAATCTAATCAGAAAATTTCTATGGCAAGGGGGAAAGGACAACGGGAAAAATCTCCACATGGTCAACTGGTCTACTGTTTTCACACCAAAAGAAAATGGGGGACTAGGGATCCAGGATCCAGAAAATATCAACATAGCTCTGGGAGAAAAATTAATCTGGCGCTTAATCACTGGAGGTAAAGAATGGTGGAAAAACAAAATCTTCTACAAATACTTGTCAAAAAATTGAAAGAGGTGTCCATAAATAGCCACACTCAATCAAATAGGTTCCCCCATCTGGAATCTCATTCATGCCTCTATGGCACTCATTCAAAATCATCTCAGATGGAGCTCAGGGAATGGTAAAGAAATCAAAATTTGGGAAGACCATTTCTTAGATAGGGGAAAACCGTCCTGCATATCCTCTCTAGACTCCCTCATAATTTGGCTAAATTCTAAGGGGAAAAACACTCTCTTTGATATCTTTGAGTGGAAGAGCAATGACACTTGGAAAAATTGGAAATTGGGAGAGGTCCCCCCTTTCCTGCTCAACGAGTCCCATTAGTTCCTCTTGATTTTCAATGGATCTGCCCCAATCCATCTTATTCAGAATGAAAATAGGTGTTTGGGTGAGGAGAGATACTCTGTAAGGATGGGATATAAAAATCTCCTCTATGACAACGGTCTCCTAGAAAAATCAACAATCTGGAAAGAAATTTGGAATCTAGATGGCGTACCCAAGATTAATAATTTTGGTTGGCAATTAGCTCACAACAAGATCATAGCAGGTGAAAATATTCTCAAAAGAGGATACATGGGACCCTTTAGATGTGCTCTCTGTAACCAAGATTTCGAAAGCACTGATCATCTTTTCCTCAATTGCAATTTCTCCAAACAAGTGATGCACATTGTCTATTTAGAGCTAACCCTAAAATTTCTTGGTCGACAAGTTGTAGAAGTTTGATCGGAAAATGGAGTAAATATTATAAAGGCTACCTCACCAAAAAACAAATCCTTAGCCATGTCTGTAAGGCCTCGATAAAATATGTGTGCTGGAAAATCTGGCTGGCAAGAAATAA
>JZKD02S0030042.1:8906-24545 GCA_000966675.3 Picea glauca | reverse complement strand
TTTTTATTTTTGATGGGTACTGGTCTTATCCTCTTGCATTCGGAGGGTGATTCTCAGTGCTAACATTAATGGCATTGTTTCTAGGGATGAAAGAGAAGATATCTTCCTTGGGAGAACGACAACGAATATTTCTAGTTTTAGATGGTGAACTGAAGTTGGACACATTATTCTATCTTCTTATCTTTCACCATGGTGACTCCATTAATCATAATCTGTTGTGACTCCACTGGAATGAGACAAATCAAATGGCTATGGAGGCTATCTTGTCTAAGAGGATTTCCCCACTAAATTTCTCAGCCATAGCTGGTTATCCACATCCCATGCCTCATATCGATGAATGGTGAGATCTTCTGCCAAGATTTTATGAAGGTAAGAATGATAGCCCTCTTAAACATGTTCTAGGATTTCATGCTTTGATACAACATCTTGACATCTAGCATGAAGACATACATATGAATTTGTTTATGTACTCTCTTTTAGGAGAGACTCGTAGTTGGTGTCACTCTCTTGAGCTTTATAGTGCTTCTTCACTGGAAGAGTTTCATGCGTATTTCAACATTCATTGTCAAAAGTTTTATTCCCCTGAGATAATTTGTCATAGCTATTGTGAGGAGTATAAAGATTCTTTTCAAGATATAGTTGATTCTTATGAAGGCTGTGAGAATGAAGAAAATACCTTGGATGAGGAATCAACTTTTTCTCTTCCATGTTCATTTGCATCAGATGAAAACTGTATTTGTTGTCTCAGTAAGGAAAGTGTAGAAATCAAGTCTGTTCTGGAAGCTGATTTTCTTTGTAGCCCAGTCTCTAAAAAGCCTAGATATAAGCAACCTATTTTTGAATCATATGATGATGATAAGATATCGCTTCCTGGATTGGATCTTGAAAGGAAACCCATGTTTGATAATGAAGAATATTTTTCTTGTGTTGGGTAGAAGATACATCTCAGTATGTCATTCGAGGCTCCCCCTTTATTTGAACATTATGGAGACAGGGATGAAGATGTTGAGGTGTTTTTTTGTCTTAGAAGTAGAATTCATTAGCCACCAACCTTCTAATGAAAGTGAAATATTTTACCAAGAGAAACATGTTATGGAGAAACAACCATCCATTGATATACATGAGGATATTTCTTTCCATCAACTAACAAATGTTATCGGAGAAGGCAAAAGAGAAGTGGATCAGCAACTTGCATCAGCCTTTCACTCACTTGTACTTTCCACAGACATTCAACCATATGTGAGCAGTTGTAAAGAAGAACATGCTTTCTGTTACCAACCCAATAAGTTTTATCACCTATTTTATGACCCTGTAGGGGAGTACATGGCGTTGCATTTCCTCAATGTATTGAAGCCTGCAAGCTTTATCTTACCTTCATCATCAGGAGGTAATCTGAAGAATGTAATTAATTTGTTGTCACAGTTTTATTGTCCCTTGCTGATCAGTGACAGAGTAAATAAGTTTTTAGTTAGGAAGTTACTTGAATGGCTCTGGTGAAAGTTTGTTTTCATCTAGCGCATTGTAAAAATCGGTTAGTTTAGGATTGTACGTAAATAAGCTCCTTCTGGAGCATGTATGTTTGTTTTCTTTTTAAGTTGAGTAGTGTAATATCCCTAGACCAAACCCAATTGTAATGTAAATGAAAATGTACTTAAGTTGGTGAGATGCTTGATATCATTTTTATATGCACATTTCATGGCATAGTGTGCACATGTACTGTGCAGTAAAATGAGGAAGTGTGCAGATTCCTAGATACCACACGCAACAACTTGAGTGCGTGTGATTTTGAGGCCAGGGAGCCTTTTGTCTATATGTTGTGTTTTATAGGCTGGTGAGCCAGTTTTGTGATGATTAGGCCAGAGAGCCTAGATGTTAAAGGCCAATGCACCTATTTTTGCATATGTCTTATGATTAATATAAAATACATCGTTGTGTGCACACTGACCACGATAAAAGAGATGGGGGACTAAACTCCACTAGTTAGGGAAAGGATGGGGGCTAAAAGTTAAGGACAAGGGATAATCTAGGGAGCTTAAGCCAAAAATGAATATTATATTAAGATTTCTTAAATCATAAAGTATGGATAATTATTTTATCATAAGTTCTAAAGTTGGGGACAAGTGGGCCAAATTAGCTCCCAACATGACAAGTGTCAAGTTGGGGACATGCATACATATTGTTTGGACTTAGTTCATTTTCCTATCTTTTCCATCATTTCTTCCATTATTCAGTCATCTAGTCAATCATCCATGAGCATGCACACACCCATTGAGCTATCCTTCATATCTTCATGATTGTATCTGAACCTATATCCATAGCCATATCTGTTTTGAGTAGCTAGTTAGCTTGGGAGATGGAATAAAGAAGTGGGTTGTCAGGCCTGTGGGATATTGAAGAGGCAGGTTGTTAGGCCCGTGAACAATTTCTCTTTGGGTGAGAGAATTGTTGGGAATTTTTTTTTCTGAGGGTGCTAAACTCCAACTATAGGGCTCTGAGACTTCCCATCCGACTTGTTGTTGAAGCCCGGAAAGGAAGTGGGGTAGACAAAGGACTGTTGAGCAGAGAAGGGGAACACTTCCTGGGTGGGACAAGCATGTGGGGAATGAGGGACTGTAGGCTATTAGTTTGATTAGCACCTGTGAAAAAACATTTCATGTTGTCTATGAGCCATTAGCCTAGTTAGGAATCCCTTTACCCAGGTGCAGTTTAGTCCCATCTCGGGGGTGACCCACTACTAAGAGTGATGAGCAGTGTGGTATAAAGCTGGGAGGTTCGTGGAAGGTCTACACGCAATTGGTGATATTCTTACCAAGATAAGTGTCATTTGTGTGATAAATTTACATGCTGCATTATTATTTACGTGTTTATTTTTATGGGTTTATCCTGTGTATGATTTATAACTATGTTTATTTATGGGTATTGATTGTATATGTTGCATGTATATGTTTACTTTTATTTCAGTGTGAATCCGTGTATTTACAGATGTATTTGTATGTTTACATTTTATATATAATGCTTCTGCAAGAGTTCTGTGTGTATATATTTTAATTGCATGCAGTTCAAAATTTTTATGTGGCATAGCTTAGTTGGATACTGGGTATGTTATAGTATGTTCCACAGAGAGAACGAAAGAGTTCACTGGTGTAGTGTGGCCCGTAATGGATGGCCAGGGACATTACAATATGGTATCAGAGCTTCAGTTTTCAACATTGAGCCTGGATGGGCCGAGAAGGTTGGGTTGAGGCGAAGTGTCACAGAGGATTTATTTTGAAGTGGCCAAATTTTAGTTTGTAGAGCATCCATGGTAAAATTTAGAAGCAACAACACAAAATTGGGAAAAGCCCCAATTTATGTTGTTAAATTCGGGGAAAATTGAGAAATTCAACCAAGTGATGAGATATTCCTGATTTAATATCCATTCTAGCAAATTCGGATCTAGAATTGGTTGAATTTGAAGTTACAAAGAAGCCATAACAATTGGAGCGAGATTAGTAATTAAAATTCTCAATTCGTGACTTAACTTTGGATAAATTTGTTTTAGAAATGTTAACCCACAATGATTTGTTGTTGCATAAATTGAACTGGTGTTATCGGGGTGAAATGGAACAAATTTCGTAATTGCAGAATGTCGATGTTAAATTGGGGAAAAAGTTAAGCCAAAAGCCCCAATTTCTGCAGCGGAATTCACGAGGAATTGATGCGCATAAAAATGAATGTGCACATGTGGGTGCACTAAAAATGCATGATTCACAGTGAAAAGTTTGTGATAGGTAAAATTCAACAATGAACGACAAGATATTGGTTTGCTGGTGCGCATGCTAAATTTTGGTGCCACGCAAAAAAATGCTAGTGTGTGGGTGTGAACACTAAATTTCGATGTCACGCGGAAAAATGTTAGTGTGCGGGTGTGCGCGCTAAATATCTGTGTCGCGCGAAAAAATGTTGGTGTACAGGAGAGTGTGATAAATTTAGCATTGCAAGGTGTGCACACAAATAATAATGACACGTGTGGTGTGCACAGTGTTAGCAGAGTGCAAAAGAGTTTTGTTGTTGCACGCACAATGTGGGTATATGTTGTCGCACGAAAATTTAGTTAGTGGTGCACGTAGAGTTTTGGTGCATAGTGGAGACGTACTAAAATTTTCCATGGTGCAGCGCATAGAGTATAATGTGCACAGAATATCAATGCATGATACAAAAAACTGTGCGCGACACAAAAGTAGTTTGCAGTTATTGGTGCGACAGAGAAGTGATGCACAATGGTTATAAGTGTGTGGATCACGATTTACCTTGTGGTGTTGTTTCACATGGTAAATACGGGTGCACATATTGAAATTTGTGCGCGTGAAGTCATTTAGGGGGGTGAATAATTGCAGAAAATCAACGATTTTATGCGACGTTTTATATCATTTGAACGCCATCTTTTTGCAACGTGTTTTTGAGGGCCTTAACAACATTTCTAGCTACTCAAAAACCATGAGAACAGAGTGCGCCAAGGCACTCTCTCTGTCTCTCTCTCAAATAAAAGAGCTCGGAGAGAGCTTTCTAATGGTGTAAATTGTTCGTCAAACGGAGCATTTTTTAGAAAGTTACAACACAAACAGTGAAGGGTAAATTTTAAGACCCAACTAACTTCAAAGAGCCATAAATTTCTGCTCCAAAATTAGATTAAGCCGCAAGAGTAGTCAATGAAAATATATTGAGCCATAGAATACAGTCCTAGAGCTCAATTAAATTTCTGGGCATGTTAAAGATGTTTAAACTGGCAAATAAGTTATGTGTAGCATTCCAGACCAAAACCACGAATTGGTCTAGAACTTCAATAGACTGTAACTAGCAGCCAAGAACCCAGAAAAAGGTGAAACTTGGACAGAGTGTCCATAATATGTATATGAAGAAAACCAATTGAGATCCTACAAAAAATCCAAAGGATTATGTGAAAAAATTCATAATTACAGCGCAGAGTTGTGCCAAGTTGAAAAATGAACAGAAAAATTAATGGGATTTTTTTTTTTAAATAGCCATAACTTTCTGCTCAAGACTCAAAATTGAGCATGGGAGAAAGCGTTGGAAAGGTATTGGACAGTGGAATCTAAATATCCACCCAAAAAATTGATCTGAGCATTCAAATTTCCAGGAAATCAGAAGAAATAGTTCTGATATATATTATTGAACCAGAATGGTTCATATTTTCATGAAATTATTGAAATAGTTAGCCTGACAAAGTTTTGTTGGCTACACATTTTGTAGAGTTAAAAACAAATAGATTAGATCAATATCATCATAGAGTCCAAATGAATGTAAGAGACACAGGGGACTCACAGTTAGGAGGATGAGATTAGAGGGATGGATGTCTATTTGGGCATTGAAGGAACAAACTCCAATGGACATGGAGATGAAAGGAGTGAAAACATGAATATGGAAGAGACCATTAAAAATTTACAGAAGGATGTCCAAAGCCATAAATATGATAATGAAAGGATTATGAAAGCCAAGGAGCAACAGGATGACTTCAACATGAAGTTATTGCAGAGCTTGAACATAATAGAAAAGAAATTGGACAAGAAGAGTGGCTCAAGCAAATTTGGAAGTCACGAGCCTCTTGATGAGAAAAGAAGAACCAGAAGTGTTAGCAGACATCACCATCACTCCCCAAGGCATTCCAATAAGATATCACATAGCAACTCAAGTCCATCCCCTCTCAGAAATCATAAGAGGTCTGGGGTGGATGAGCTACGAGGAGAAATGAACAAAATCAAACCTCCTATATTTGATGGTGAGCACAAGAAGGATGAAGATGCAAAGACATGGTTGTTGGGCATGAGAAATTATTTTCAATTACATAATTATTATTCGCATGCAGAAGGTAGAATTTATATCTATCAACTCAAGGGAAAGGCATCCATGTGGTGGGATCATCTTGTGCAAGTGCAACACATTAAAGAGAAAAGTGTTACTTGGAGGTAATTCAAGAAGTATTTTGAGAAGAAATACTTGA
Source organism: Picea glauca (assembly GCA_000966675.3). Lineage (NCBI taxonomy): Eukaryota > Viridiplantae > Streptophyta > Pinopsida > Pinales > Pinaceae > Picea > Picea glauca. Next base: position 18,547 of record JZKD02S0030042.1, on the reverse strand, counting down.
CTGAAATATACTATGACAAGAAAATGAAATATTTCTTTGAACTCAAGCTTGGGAGTATGACACTAGATGAATATGAGAGAAGGTTTCTAGAACTGTTGAAGTATGTCTCTTTCATCAAGGATGAGACCGTTAAAATTCAAAGGTATTTGAGTGGATTGTCATCATTCATCAGTGACAAAATACAGTATGATGATCCAAAGACATTGGAGGAGACCATAAGGAGAGCTAAGTGCCTACATGATCAACAAAAAGCAAGGCCAACTTTCCAAAAATCTTGGGAAGACAAAAATAAATTCAAGATGGATCAGAGGAAGAAGGTAACTAAGCCACCATTCTTCAGAAATAATACTCAGGGACAACCAACTTCTATAGAACCCATAACAATTGAGGAAGGAGGTCAAAGGCCAAGGCAATCACCTATTCAATGTTGGGGTTGTAAAGGAGATCACATGTTCATAGATTGTCCCCACAGAGGTGAAAAATGGAGGATTGTTCACAATGTACATCAAGCTAAAACAATGGAGGACATGGGCAAAAATGTGCCAAGGATCTATGTAGCCTTGGACAACAAGCAAGCAGAGTATCAATCACATATGATTGAAGTGGAAGGTATGATCAACAACCAAACCATTGCTATTTTAATTGATTCAAGAGATAGTCATAGTTATATAGATCCTAAGATGGTGGAAAGTTTGCATTTTCCAAGAAGAAAGCATGGAAAATCTTGGTTGGTGCATCTGGCTACTAGAGCCAAAAGAAAATTCAATGATATGGTTAAGTCATGGCTTATGGACATGAATGGACTGAACACCAGGGCAGATTTGAACATCTTTCCTTTAGGTTCTTATGAATGCCTAATTGAGATGGATTGGTTGGACCAACATCATGCTATCCTAGACTATCATAACAAGGCATTTACTTGCTTGGATGAGGAAGGGAACCTAAGGAAAGTGCAGGGAATTCCTAGGGCAGTATCCATCAGAGAAATTTCAGCATTACAACTGAAGAAATGTTACAGAAAAGGGTGTCAAATATTTGCAACTCATATGGAAGAGACACCTAAAGATAAGGTGGAAAATTTGGAACACTATGCAGTCCTAAAAGAGTTTGAAGATGTGTTCAGGGAGGTACTAGGACTACCCCCAAAGAGAGGTATTGATTTCTCTATAAATTTAATGCCTAGGGTAGCTCCAGTTTCAAAGACCCCTTACAGAATGAGTACACCAGAGCTAAAGGAGTTACAAATGCAGCTTGAAGAGCTTTTGAATAAGGGGTATATATGCCCAAGTGTGTCACCTTGGGGTGCCCCAATATTGTTTATGAAGAAGAAAGATGGAACATTAATATTTTGCAATGATTTCAGAGAGTTGAATAAAGTGATTGTTAAGAACAAGTATCCTCTACAAAGGATTGATGATCTTTTTGATCAATTGAAGGATGCATAGATATTTTCAAAGATAGATATCAGGTCAAGATACCATCAGGTAAGGATTAAAGAGGAAGATATTAGCAAGACCACCTTCAGGACAAGGTATGGTCATTATGAGTTCACAGTGGTTCCATTTGGGTTGTCAAATGCACTAGCTATTTTCATGTGCTTAATGAATGGGGTTTTTCGAGAATATTTAGACAAGTTTTTCATTGTATTTTTGGATGACATTCTTATATACTCTAAGTTAGAAGTAGAGAATGAGCATCATTTGAGAATGATGTTACAAGTATTAAGGGAACATCAATTGTATGCCAAGTTGAGCAAGTGCTCATTTTATCAGAAGCAAATTCATTATTTGGGACATATCATTTCAAAGGATGGGATAATAGTGGATCCTGAGAAAATAGAATCCATTAGAGGATGGTCAACGCCAAAGAATGTGACAAAGGTCAGATCATTCATGGGCCTTGCAGGCTACTACAGGATATTTATTGAAGGATTCTCAAATATTGCACACCCAATCACTTCCTTACAAAACAAGGGTATGAAGTTTGAATGGACACTGGATTGTGAAAAGAGTTTCCAACACTTGAAACAATTATTAACAAGTGCTCCAATATTAAGGATGGCAGACCCAAATGAAGACTTCATTGTATGCACAAATGCATGTAAAGAAGGACTTGGTGGAGTCCTAAGTCAAAATGGGTTTGTTATATGTTATGAGTCAAGGAAGTTGAAGGAGCATGAAAGACACTATGCCACTCATGATTTGGAGTTGGCAGCCGTAGTGCATGAATTGAGGAAATGGAGACACTACCTCATGGGGAAAATGTTTGAGCTAAGAACAGACCGTAATGGTTTGAAATATTTATTTGATCAACCAACTCTAAATGCTAGGCAAACTAGATGGTTATAATTTCTAAGTGAATATGACTTTGATATAAAGAATATCAAGGGGAAAGAGAACAAAATGGCTGGGGCACTCAACAGAAGAGTGCATGAATTGCATGATACAACCATTAACATGTACCAATCAGATTTGAAAGACAAAATTATAGAGGCTGCCAAATTAGATTTGCATTACAAGGAATTAGTGGAAAAATTATAACAAGGTGATTTGCAATAGAAAATTGAAGAATACAAGCTAGATAATGATGAAATTCTCATGTACAGGGGCATAATTTATCTACCAAATTCTCAGGAATTGAAAAAATCTGATATTGAGGGAAATGCATAATGTACCTTATGCTGGGCACCTAGGATATAATAAAACTATTGCAGCTGTCAAGAGCCAATATTATTGGCCAGGCATGAAGAAAGAGGTTGATAATTTTATTGCCAGATGTTTGGAATGTCAAAAGGTAAGGGTTGAGCATAGACACCCAACTGGTTTGCTACAACAATTACCCATTCCTGAGTGGAAATGGGAAGTTGTAACCATGGATTTCATCACCAAACTTCCCATTTTAAACAAGCAACATGATTCTATCATGGTAGTGGTGGATAAGCTTACTAAAACTGCCCATTTTATTCCAGTTAATCTCACTCACAAGGAAGACAACATTGTTGATGTTTATATGAAGGAAATTGTTAAATTACATGGCATACCCAAGACAATTGTGTATGACAGAGATCCAAAATTTAACTTAAAATTTTGGAAGGGATTATTTAATGGATTTGGAACAAATTTGAATTTTAGTACAACTTATCATCCATAATCAGATGGACAAACATAGAGGGAGAGTCAAGTGATTGAATATATGTTGAGGATGTATGTGATAGATAAACCATGAAAATGGGAAGACTACCTCCACTTGGTAGAGTTTTCTTATAACAATGGGTACCAAGCATATCTAAAGATGAGCCCATTTGAGGCACTTTATGGTAGAAAGTGCAACACACCAGTAAGTTGGAATAACCCAACAGACAGAGCAGTGGTTGGGCCAGATTTGCTCAAGGAAATGGAGGAGAAAATGATTAAAATAAAACAAAATTTAAAGGTTGCCCAAGACAGGAAAAAAAGCTATGTTGATAAGGGCATAACTCACAGGGAATTTGAAGTGGATGATCATGTAATCCTGAAAGTGAAGGCCAACAGAAGTTCCATGAAGTTGGGAAATTGTTCAAAGTTCGCAACTCACTATTGTGGGTTGTTTGAAATCCTAGAGAGGATTATTCCAATAGCTTATATGATTGCATTTCCTGCATCTATGTATGTTCATAATGTATTCCATGTATCATTACTCAAGAAATATATACCTGGTGCTAATCATGTTATTGATTGGAATGTGATTCAGGTGGAGCAAGAAGGTGCTTTTCAAGTGCATCTGGTACGCATTCTGGACCGGGAAATAAAAAAACTCTGGAATCGATCCATAGGGCTTGTAAAGGTCCAATGGACCGGGTACGGTGCTGAGGACGCTACTTGGGAGCATGAGGATGCAATGTTGGCAGAATACCCGCATATTTTTGAGGATTTTTGAAATTTTGTTGTAGATGGGTACATGATGCATTAAGGACGGTGCATAAATAAGGGAAGGGGATTGTAATATCCATAGACCGAACCCAATTGTAATGTAAATGAAAATGTACTTAAGTTGGTGAGTTGTTTGATATCATTTTTATATGCACATTTCATGGCATAATGCATGCATGTATTGCGTAGTAAAATGAGGAAGTGTGCACATTCCTGGATACCCCGCGTAACAACTTGAGTGCGCACGATTTTGAGGCCAGGGAGCCTTTTGTGTATATGATGTCTTTTATAGGTTGGTGAGCCAGTTTTTTTATGATTAGGCTGGAGAGCCTAGATGTTAAAGGCCAGTGCACCTATTTTTGTATATGTTTCATGATTAATATAAAATACATCACTACGCGCAGATCGACCACGATAAAAGAGATGGGGGACTAAACTCCACTAGTTAGGGAAAGGGTGGGGGATAAAAGTTAAGTAAAAGGGCTAAGCTAGGGAGATTAATCCAAAAAGGAATATTATATTAATATTTCTTAAATCATAAAGTATGGATAATTATTTTATCCTAAGTTATAAAGTTGGGGACAAGTGGGCCAAAGTAGCTCCCAACATGACGAGTGTCAACTTGGGGACATGCATACATATTGTTTGGACCTAGTTCATTTTCCTATCTTTTCCATCATTCCTTCCATCATTCAGTTATCCAGTCAATCATCCATGAGCATGAACACACCCATTGATCTATCCTTCATATCTTCATGACTGTATTTGAACCTGTATCCATAGCCATATCTATTTTGAGTAGCTGGTTAGCTTGGGAGCTGGACTGAAGAAGCGGGTTGTCATGGCCATGGGATATTGAAGAGGCGGGTTGTCAGGCCCGTGAGAAGTTTTTCTCTGGGTGAGAGAATTGCTCGGAATTGTTTTTATGAGGGTGATAAACTACAACTACAAGGCTCTGAGACTTCATGTTCGGCCTGTTGTTGAAGCCCAGAAAGGAAGTGGGGCAGTCGAAGGACTGTTGAGCAGAGAAGGGCACACTTCCTGGGTGGGATAGGCATGTGGGGAATGAGGGATTGTAGGTTGGTAGTTTGATTAGCACCTATGACAGAGCATTTCATGTTGTCTATGAGCCATTATCCTGGTTAGGAATCCCTTTACTCGGGTGGAGTTTAGTCCCAGCTAAGGGGTGACCCACTGCTGAGTGATGAGAAGTTTGGTCTAAGGCTGGGAGGTTTTTGGAAGGTCTACACGCAGTTGGTGATATTCTTACCAAGATAAGTGTCATTTGTGTGATAAATTTACATGTTGCATTATTATTTACGTGTTTATTTTTATGGGTTTATCCTATGTATGATTTATAACTGTGTTTATATTTATGGGTATTGTTGTATATGTTGCATGTATATGTTTACTGTTATTTCAATGTGAATCCATGTATTTACAGATGTATTTGTATGTTTACGTATATATAATGCTTCCGCAATAGTTTTGTGTGTGTATATTTTAATTGCATGTAGTTCGAAAAATTTATGTGGCATAGATCAGTTGGATACTGGGTATGTTACATTATGTTCCAAAGAGAGAACAAAAGAGTTCTCTAGTGTAGCGTGGCCCGACATGGATGATCGGGGATGTTACAAGTAGTGTACATATCAACATGTTGTCTTTAACAAAATGTATTTGAGCTCGACTTCACAACCCAACAACTAAGGCACTGGAACTGCTTGTTCTTGGCAGCTCACAGGGAGCATTCCATCCTCTATGGAGCCAAATGTTATCACATAAATCTATCAAAGGGTTTCGGGAAAACCAAGTCCTTTTTTGCATAGAAATGTCCAAATGCAACATTCAAAGCAACCCATTTCAGTTAAGATCAACAACTTGCGTGTATTCGGCGTGTCAAAGTTGCACGAGGTCTAGCGCTAGAAAAAATCCCCAGAGTTAAAGATCAGGCACCAGGCATCCTTCTCCATCAGACGATCATGATTTACTTTAGGAGTTTTAACTTCTCCCCTCTCGCTTTCACCTGGAGTGTTTTCTCCCAAAGTCCACCGATCATTGTCACGTGTTCATCCAAATCTAATAGTGGTAGTTTGCTTCAGGAATTCGAGCTTCGAGAGTTTATGGATTTCCCCTCCTGATTTCCTCTAGAGTACTTTCCCCTGGAGTTGCAGATTAGACGCCACGTGTCCTATGGAACAAACGATCAATATTTACTTCAAGAGTTGAGGCTTCAGGAGTTTCAGCTTCCTCACTCTCGTTTTCCTCTGAAGTAGTTTCTCCCAAAGTCCACAGATCCCTGCCACATGTCCTCCTCAGATTGACAGTCATCATTCACTTCAGAGCTCCATCTCTACATGCAAACCACCCTCGAGCACTGAAGTGCCAAAGTACGTGGCATTCATCAGTTCAGACATGTGGCGCTCTCATCAATCATGACACCTGGAATATATATGGCGTAGACACGTGTCACCTCTCTTTTCATGACACATCATCATAGTGACATTAGGCCACCACGTCAGATAATCCTCCGAGAAGTGTTCTTGTTTAGCGCCAAAATTAGCGCCATCTCCAAGAGTGGTTAGAATGATCCTAAAGTTGGTAGGCAGACAAATTTTAGTGGGGGCGCTAAATTGGCAAGGCTTCCAAGATCATGGAATGTGACTAGATCAATGACCACACTTCATTGTGGGGACACAACTTGCTCGAGCGTTAAAATCCTTGAGCAGTCCCGCAATTGAAACCTTGGTATAGTAAAAGAGCTACATGGCAGAAGGTGGTGAATTGTGAGCTCAAAAGCAGTGTGGGTACAAACCGCCTTCGACGACCTGGCATTCACATGCTTATAAAATGACAAATACGAGAGCAACACGTGGTCTCCCCCTAGGTGTTAAGCCGCGCTCTGATCCTGAGGAGGATTCAGTTAATGAAAAAGGACTGGTAGTTGAAGCCTCATCTCAGTCTATAAATAGAAGGCATGAAATATTTGGCTAAGGAGACAAAAATGTCAGCCCGAGGTACCAAGAGGGACGATTTCATCTTGCAGGCCCATACTGATCTGATCTTGCATCTGACAGGCGGAAACATGTATAGTCTGACATAAATATGCACAAACAAAAGATTTAAATGAGGTGGCCAGATTACACTCCTGGCAGTTGTGAACTGATCTGATATAAATAGATCAATTTACATTTTGTAAAAGGGAGGTGTTTTTCAGAGGCTGGAGAGCTGAGAGAGTTTTAGGAGCAGGGCTCTATATTTTTTAGTTGTAAGACCGAGGGATTGGATTGTAAATATTGTGTTATTGAAGATTCCTTTGAGCTATTTTTATCAGACCGTCTTCTTATTTTACATGCTTTTTCTATTTTTCTTGTCTGGATGTAATATCTCTAATCTATGGATTCCTGAGGTAGTAGAGGATCTCCTGTCATCTTGCCCATCTTTCATGGTTCATCGCTCAGATATTTTCTATTTTTTTTCTTGTATGGATGTAATCTCTTTGATTTATGAATTCTTGAGGTGATGGAGGATTTGTTGTCATCATGCCCATATTTCATGGTTCATCATATATTTTCTATTTTTCTTCTTGTCTAGATGTAGTATCTATCTAATCTATGGATTCTTGAGGCGGTAGAGGATCTGTTGTCATCTTGCCCATATTTCATGGTTCATCACTTAGACAATTTTTGTCTTCCTTCTCCTCATCACCACATGAATCCTTTTGTCTGATAGGCAGTTTAAATTCCTTCATTAGCATGATACTTATGACTCCATAGCCCAATGGATCCCACTGATCTGCAACTACCTCTGTCATATTTTCCTCTCTCTATAGTCTTACTGATCCACCTAATCAAACCATTTCAATACCTTTTTCTTTTTCATGGGTATTGGGCTTATCCTCTTACAATCGAAGGGTGATTCTCAGTGCTAACATTAATGACATCGTTGTCGGGGACGGAAGTGAATATATCTTCCCTAGGAGAACGACAATGAATAGATCCAATTTTAGATGGTGAACTGAAGCTGGACACATTATTCTGACTTCTTATCTTTCACCATCTCCATTATTCACAATATGTTGGTGACTCCACTGGAACGAGACAAATCAAATGGTTATGGAGGCTATCCTGGCCAGGAGGTTTTCCCCACTAAATTTCTCAACCATAGATGGTTATCCACATCATGTGCCTCATATCGATGAATGGAAAGATCTGCTGCCAAGATTTTATGAAGTTAAGAATGATAGCCCTCTTGAACATGTTCTAGGATTTCATGCTTTGATACAACATCTTGACATCCAACATGAGGAGATGTGTATGAAGCTATTTATGTACTCTCTTCTAGAATATGCTCATAGTTGGTATCACTCTCTTGAGATTTCTAGCATTTCTTCACTCAAAGAGTTTCATGCAACTTTCAATATTCATTGTCAAAAGTTTTATTCCCCTGAGATAATTTATCATAGTTGTTGTGAGGAGTATAAAGGTTGTGTTCATGATATATCTGATTCTTATGAAGGCTGTGAGAATGAAGAAGATACCTTGGATGAGGAATCATATTTTTCTCTTCCCTATTCATCCGCATCAGATGATAAATGTATTTGTTGTCTTAGTAAGGAAAGTGTATAAATTGAGTCTGTTCTGGAAGCTGATTTTCTTTGTATCCCAGTCTCTAAAAATCCTAGATATGAGCAACCTATTTTTGACTCATATGATGATGATAAGATATCGCTTCCTGGATTAGATCTTGAAAGGAAACATGTGTTTTATAATGAAGAACAATTTTCTCATGTTAGGCAGAAGATACCTCTTGGTATGTCATTCGAGGCTCCCCCTTTATTTGATCATTATGGAGACAGTGACGAAGATGTTGAGGTGTTTTTTTTTCTTAGAAGTAGAAATCATTAGCAGCCAGCCTTCTATTGAAAGTGAAAGCTTTTACCAAGAGAAACATGTTAAGGAGAAACAACCATCCATTGATATACATGAGGAGATTTCTTGCCATCAACTAACAGATGTTATAGAAGAAGGAAAAAGAGAAGTGGATCAGTAGCTTGCATCAACCTTTCACTCACCTGTGCTTGCCACATACGTTCAACCATATGTGAGCAGTTGTAAAGCAGAGCGGGCTTTCTGTTACCAACCCAATAAGTTTTATCACCTATTTTATAACCCTGTAGGGGAGTACATGGAGTTGCATTTCCTCAATGTATTGAAGCATGCAAGCTTTATCTTACCTTCATCATCAAGAGTTAATATGAAGAATGTAATTAATTTGTTGTCACATATCTACAGAGGATTTCAGGATAATTAGCTATACATATTCAGATTGGGAAAGTTGCATGGATGACGGGAAATCAACTTCAAGGTATTCATTTAGCATGGGTTCAACAACAGTTGCTTGGAGTACTAAAAAACAACATACAATTTCTCTCTCCACAGAAGAAGTAGAGTATAAAGCCACATCAACAACAACTTGTGAAGTCGTGTCATTAAGAAGAATTTTGGAGTATCTACATGAGAAATAGGAGCAACCCACTCTGCTGATATGTGATAATCAAAGTGTTATTCAAATGACCAAGAATCCAATTTTTCACAAGAAGACCAAGCATATTGATATTCAATATCATTTTGTTCGAGATTTGGTTCAGCGAGGTGTGATTGAGTTCATGTATTGTAGAACAAAAAAATAGGTAGCAGATATATTCACCAAAGCACTACCAAAGGAAAAGTT
>JZKD02S0030020.1:0-10981 GCA_000966675.3 Picea glauca | reverse complement strand
CATCATGTATCAATGACAACTCATTGATCCATCTTCATCATATCAACGACAACTCATTGATCCATCTTCATCTATGCATTCTCATCAAGGAAAATACATATTATATTACATCAATAATCAATCAATCTATTCTTTGACATCAATCAATCACTTGACATCAATCAATCAAACCATTGGCATCAATGACAACATGATCCAACAGTTAGATCTACGACCTTATAATGAACGGTCCATATTTACAATGAAATTACAATATACATTTACAAGGCAATTTTTCCTTCGGGGGCTCGCTTTCCCACATACACCCCAGCCGTGGGGATAGCCCCCACAGATCCCGTAGAGGGGGTAACCCCCCTCTGCACTCCCTCGTGTGGAAGAGTGTACATACTTCTGGTGCGTAAATACTTCATGGGGTATAAACACGACTGAAAACAAAATACCTCTAAATCAAGAAGATAATCACGCTCCACAACCAACAACAATTAATATTCAAAGAGAATGATTACATTCTAGTGGCGATCATATACCTAAAGGGGCTATGTTGGTGTGTGATGACCAAGTAACCGCACACATGAAAACCAAATACCCGACGTGAATGATATCAGAAGATAAAGAGCTTATAACAATTATTTGAAAATTATGAGCATGCGTACCTAGGTGTGATGCAAGAAAAATGCTCCCCCCATACTGAGGATGGATGGTGACCCAGGGAATGTGTCTATATGGATGGAGGGATCTTGATCTTCTGGCTGAAGAAGGATAAAAAAATAGATGCTCTAAGCTCCTGTAATTGAGCATGGAAGTTTGGAAAAAAGGGACTATATATAGTTGTGGGGTCGACAATGCCACCTCATTTGTACCTGCTTCCATAGTGAGTTGACGAGAGTTTTTTAGAGGATATTTAGAGATTTTGAGAGTTCAATCCATTTGATCTAGTATTTTCAAGAACTAGGTTAGTGGTCTCATTCTTCTGTATAGTAGTTAGGGTTTTTTTTTTGGGCAAGTTCATACAAATTGTCGTACTGTGGGATTTTGTGAGGGTGGGCCAACAAGTGCGCGGGTGATAGAAGGATACCCACACTTAGGTGTGAGGCTATGGAAAGGAAAACGATGCATGGGGGTTCATGAGTGAGGAATGTAGGTGCGTATTGGATGCATGCCTATATGAAGTACATATGTGCACTAGTGCACAACTGTGTAGCAAACAGGTGTGCACGAATCTGCGCCTGTGGGTGCGACAGATGCTCATTGATGCACATATGTTTCTTCGATAGATGTGCATTGATGCAAAATTGTGTGAATAATAGGTGCACATATGTGCATGCCTATGGGGGAGAGAGTCATGCACATGAGGCAAAGCTGGAGGGTTTTGAAAAAACTTATATTTTTTTGGAAGTTTTTGGTTTCTGAATAGTGAAGGTTGATCAAATAGTGAGGGAGAGGGACTAGGCGTGCCTCAGGTAGGCGGTGAGAGATGAGCCAAGTGTTCGGGGACCTTAGGAATCCAGTGGGTTGCTAAAATTATTCAACTTCCCACTGCTATGGGCATAGGAGTACTTGCTGCAGTTTTTTATTTTTATGTGGAGCACTGAGTTGTAGTGCTTCATTGTGCAGGGGGAAAAGATGACATTCTCTGTGATGGAGGATGTCTATTTCTTGACCAGGATCCCTTTTCAGTGGAGGGCCCTACGTGTTGATCCCTAGTTACTAGGGGATTCCCACTTGATAGATTTGGCCCAGAGGTACTATTCGGGACCAAATTTTATGTCAGTTTCGGTCATTTAGATTGAGGTGATGGATGCCCTCGTGCATAGTTGCATCACGAAGATGATCATGAGGATATATGGATCCTTAGCTACTTAGAGGATCAATGGTGGTCAACTGAGGGTTATGAAGAGACCATTGGGTGCAGATAATTTTTCCTGGGGCTTGATTTTGCACACCAAGATGATGGGGCATCTCAACCGGTGTCAGGCCACCGACTCAGGTGAGTTTTCCTTTGGGTCGATTTTGGTGGTGTGGATTTTGGAGAGGGTGCCCAAGCTGTGCCCTAGAGTGTTGTTGGAGGCAGATAATGCACAAGATCCATGACTAATGTGGTGGGAATTTCTTTTGGTACGACATGGGGATGGGAAGGGTGGCCATTATTTTACGGTCGATAAGGCACATGTGTGGTGCCATATGCCACATATCATACTACAATTCCCATATGGTGGGATTAAATTTTGGCAGGACCTAGATATCGTTTTACCTCTTGGGGAGGATTGGGACCATAGAGGTGTGTTAGTGTACTTTATGTTTTGTGATTTTGATAGTATAGCATATGTTTTATGTATGGATGGATGTTCATGTTATCGTTTGTTTGTTGTGTGTGCAGATGTGGGGCTGCGAGGCCGAGAGGTGGATCTAGTTAGAAGGTTGGACATTAGGGAACAAAGATACTGGCACAGGGAGAGCCATAGGAGAGAGAGAGAAGTTAGAGGGATGAGGTTGGTGCAAAGTTAGTCGATGATGCGAGAGATGGCATGAGACATAGATTTGATGACCCTCGCGCAAGTCCATCACATGATCCTCTGGTAGAGGTTGGTGGGGTGTTAGAGGACTTCTGTCGTTGGTTAGAGGTGGTGCTATAGGGACTTCCAAAGGGCATGTGGAATCATATCTAGGATGAAGGAGTCTTGGATCAATGTGTGCACCTTGCAACAAAGTTGTTGACCCTGTTCCACAGAGTAGTTGTAGAGGGGGCAACTATGACTAGGCGACTACCCCCCAGACCTGGAGGACCCCCAGCTGGTGGGGCACCTCCTCCAGATAGAGGACCTGGTGGTGGTGCTCTAGAGGCACCATGAGTGATTAATGCATATATTTTTGTATTTATATAGGCCTGCGAGGCTATTTTGTATAGGGTAGTGTGACACCTATTTTGTACCTATAGGGATGAGGGGCTTCACCTGCCTACGGGTGATGTACATTTTGTAACATTTTTGTAAAAGATGATGATACATTGATTATTATATATATATATATATATATATATATATATATATGGATATACATGTTTTATGATCTTTGTAATGTTCACATGTGATGGTATTTTGTGATTCTTTTTATGATGTCTAATCTATATCCTGGGACAAACTCTTGATGATTTATGCATGTGTGATGATGTCTTGATGTGATATGTGCCAATATAACATTATGTTAGCCATATTATATTCTATTTGATTAAATTGTCTTGGAATATGTGTAAATTTAATTGAATCAAAATGTTGAGATAAGAGTCTAACATGCAGGTATTTGCAAAAGAGGCAAGGATCGCGGAAAAGGTACACATTGTTGAGCTGCAGGATGACAAGCTGGGAATATAATAAGACGCTAAGGTGACGAATGTGGCAGTGACTAGCCTCGGTGAGGAGGCCAATGAAAACTATATATTGTGCATGGTTGTTGGTTGTTGAGACCAAACATATGCTGCTGGAGTGGAGCAGTTCATGTGAGGGGGTATAGAGGGCCCAAGCGGCCGAAGTGAGATTTTGTGTCCAACGGCTAGATCCATCAGTGTAACCGATGTGATAGGCCGATGTAGGATAAATTTTTCGATAACAAGAATGGTATATCAGACATAAGGCATGGAGGGAAAAAAGAAGATTAAAAACTCTAGAAATGTGTACAAAAAAGAAAAATCCTAGTGTAGAATGACTACGCTTAGGCATAAAATTTATTTTAAGTACAACTCGTTGACGGGTTCTTTGAGAGGGTAGCCTTCTGGAGAGGCCAGGATATATTCACCTTTAGTGAGGCAATGTTGGACGATGTAGGGTCCATGCCATAATGACTCAAATTTTCCATGACCAAGGGTATCATGAGCGATATCTTAGGCTAGGACGAGGTCTCATTCATTAAGTGACAGAAGGTTGACATGGTGGTCAAAGGTGGCCTTCGACCATTTTTGAGCTGCCTCATTTTTCTGTAATGAAGACTAACAGTCTTCATCCAACAACTCTAAGTTCAGAAAGTGCTGCTCCATTGGAGAAGTGTCAGGTGATATCTCGATGGCAGTGTGTAAGGTGGGAATTTCTCACTTGATGCGGAGAGTGGCTTCGGCCCCATGGGTGAGATGAAATGGGGTGAAGCCAGTGGCAATTTTAACTATCGTGCGATCATCCCATAGTGTTGAAAACAACATATGATGTCAATTGGTCTTATGTTTGTTAATAGTGCACTGCAACATGGTTTTGAGGAATTTGTTAATAGCCTCGACATGTCTGTTGGACTAGGGGTAGTATGGGCAGGAGAAATTGTGGGAGAAGCCTAACCTTGAGGATATTTCGACGAAGATGTAATTCTCAAAACATTTCCCATGATCAAAGACTAACTATAGTGGGACTCCAAAGCAGGAGATGACGTGATTAAAGAAAAAAAGCGTTGTAGTGTCAGTGGTGTTGTTGAAGGTAGGCATGGCTTCGAGACATTTGGTAAAGTAATCGACTGTCATGACAATGTACTTGTTCCCATTGCTAGATGGAGGATTGCAGGTCATGAAGTCGATTGCCCCATTTTCAAAAGTGGCTGACAGTGATGAATGGATGTAGAAGAGTGGGTGGCTCTCGTGCTTTGTTTTCATAAAGCTGGGATTTGTCACATCACTTCACAATGTGGATGCAGTCATGAAACAACATGGGCCAGAAGTATACGGCTCGAATGATTTTTTGGGTGGTGGACATCTCTGAGAGGTTTCCATCGCAGGTGTCACAATGGAAATCATTTAAGACTTAGTCTGCTTCGTTGATGGTCAAACATTGACGAAGTATGGGGCCGACCCCACGTCGATACAAAATGTAACCAATGAAGAGGTAGTGAGAGGCCTGATGGGAAATGCGTCAAAGTTCATCTCGAGAGAGGTGAGACCCAAAATTCTTTGTCCGAATGTAGACGAGAAGGTCTCCATACCAGGGATCATCTAAGGGGAAGTAGAAGAGGTGTTCGTTAGGAAAATTCATATTGACAGGTGAACTTATAGCATCTGAGGGAAATGTCATGATGAATTTAGTGAGGACAAGTGATTTCTTTCTTTGGGGAGTTGAAAAATCTAGGTTGCATTATTGAAGGATGATGATCCATCAAGAAAATTTTCCATTAATTTGTCATCGACTAAGAAATTATTGCATGGGTTTGGAGTCTTCCACGACGTTGGTAGTGCGAAGAAAGATATAATGACATAGTTTTTGGAGTGCAAGGGCAATTTTCTCTTCATGATTGTATTTCAGAGGTGGTCCTGAAAGGTTTTTACTCATGTAAATAACATTCTCATGACCATCATCCTCTAGTTGAATGAGAATTCCTACTACTGAGATGGTTGAGGCCGATAAGTAGAGGATGTATTTGTGATCATAGTCAGGTGGAATAATCAAAGCAGCATTGGAGAGTGTCTCTTTTAAATCATCAAAAGTGGTTTGGGTATGCTCATCGCATTGAAATGGGATATCATGATGAAATAAGAGAAGGAAACCATGCACGTGAGTGGCGTAATCTGGGACAAAGTGTCGAAAAATGTTGGCTTTGCCTTGTAGGCTCTCCAGTTGGTGCAAATTCCTAGGTGGTGGAATTTATGTGATGGCTTGGACCTTGAGGGGGTCCACTGTGATGTTGTGTTGGGAAACGATGAATCCAAGGATGCATCCAGTGGTGACGCAAAAGACACACTTGAGGGGATTCAAGCAAATATTTTACTGATGACACCATTGAAAGACAACTCGTAAGTCGTCTAGATATTGAGTTCGTTTCTTGGATCGAGTAGTGAGGTCGTCCAAGTAAGCAAGGATGATGTGAGCGATATCATGGAAAATGTAAGTAATGGCCCATTGGAATGTCACACCCGTGTTCTTGAGTCCAAAAGGAATAACATGATACGCAAAAGTACCCCATGGGGTGGTAAATGCAGTTTTATACTAATTCACTGGATGGATTTGGATTTGGTTGTAGCCAGAGAAACCATCCATGAAGGATAGGGCCTCATGGCCTGCGCAGTCATCGGTAATTTGGTCGATGAAAGGGGTAGGGAAATTGTCTTAGGGACAAGCATTGTTGAGATCATGAAAGTCAGTGAAAACACAAATAGTTCCCTATTTTTTGTTAGCGGGGACATGGTTGGAAACCCATGATGTGTATGCGATGGGGCATATGAAACCTGCAAAACGTTGTTTATCAATTTTGTCTTTGATAGTTTCTGCTTTGGATTGGTGTAGTGGGAATTGCATTTGACATATAGGGGTGATATCTGATCATGTGTCAATGCGATGTTTGACTATAGAAGGATCGAGGTCGGGCATCTCCGTATATGACCAGGAAAAAATATCCTGGTATTCCTGAAAGAGAGCTTTGTAAGATGTGAGTTCTTCAGGGGAGCATGCGGCACCAATGGTGATTTTCTCTATGATTCCTAGTTTGATGGAAATGTCAATTTTAACAGTGGAGGAAATGTTGGCCATGTTACCTTCTTTAAAAGCATCGGGGGCATGGATAGGGTTGTATAACTAGTCTATATGCCCTGACGGGATGAATTCCTTTGTTTATATTGCACGTATGGGGCCTTGTCTAAGAGGGTTGAAGGATTACTATGAGAGAAAAAGTTCTATGTGATGGAGTGCATTCCATGGGCAATCGGGGGTAGTTAGTTCTTCGAGGATATCTTCATCGCAGTGGAAAATGCGAAAATATAGGAGATCCGGGGAAGGAACATTGGTGACTGTCACCAGGAGATTATCTTTAGGTGGGAAGATGTAGAGAAGGTATCGTAGCTATGGTGCAATGGAATTCTAGAAATAAATCAAATGTCTATATACTGTGGGTTGTAAACTGTGGTTGGGGGTAAAATTTCCTAAGGGAAATGAACCGTAGAATTGGGGGGATTTGGGGAAAATCCTCAGACAGTCTATCCATGAACCATGAAGGGGTGGGAAGTGACCCAAGTTCAGGGGATGTGATGTGGATAGTATTGGGATATGGAATAGGGGTATTCACTTGCATCATGGGAAGTGAGGTGGTTGGAAGGTTTCAAATAAGGGCCATTTGGCAATGCATGTATTCAATGATCGTAGGAAAATGATATGTGAAATGATCAAGTAATTCATAAAGAGAGAAAGGGCACCTCATCCATTCGTTAGTGACTCGGGTAATCAGTGACTCGGGTACTCAATGACGTGGCTAGAGAGGGGTCTTGTTGAAATATTTGGCATACTTTTGTTAGTGTCTATCGAAACTGAGGTAGAGTAGGGAAATGATGAGTATAATGGCCATACTCTGAACATATGGCACATGCGATTTTGGTTTGCAAGCCTTTGTTTCCTGTAGTAAGGGACGTGGTGGTAGTACTAGGGGTGCTTGGTGAAGTGATGAGAGAGGTGGTTTCTCAACGAAGTTGGATAAAATTCCATAACTTAGGGAGTGAGGGAAATCTATTTGTAGGGTGTCCTTTTCTCTCGCATAGTGCGCAAGGAGGTTGAACTTGAGGAAGAAGTGGAGTGGTGGGATCTTTATTATTTCGACTACCCATAGTTGTTGTGGGGTTGTTGGCAAGTGGGGGTGAAAGTGGTGTGGTTGGAGTTAGTACTGGAATCTAAATTGGGATTCCCTCCATTTGGGGAGGGAGGGATGGTTGAGGGACCATCGTGGGTGGGTGTAGATACCATACCAGAATTGAAAGAACCATGTTGGGAAGGGTAAGCGTTGTTGCTACCTTAGAATATTGTATGCCCGGTGGGGGGTCGAAGAAGGGGATTTGAGTGATGGCTTGGGGTATTGTCTCCCAAACTAAGATTTACCCTTGGGGAAGGGTGAAATCGGGGTAAGTGGTGTTGTAGGGTTTTTAGGTAACTCCTAAGGTAGGATTTATTCCACTAGTGGGACATGGGGGAGTGGAGTAGCATCTATGGGAGGAGCAATGTCTCCAGTTTCAGTTCCATCGAAAGATATGACACACACTTGTGCTGAGGGATATATGAGCAGTGGTGCTCCATGGTATGTCCCCAGCAAGGATGGGTCATTGAAAATTCTAAGGCCCATATCTATGAGTGGGTAGGCATCAAAATTAGTGTGGACAAGAGGTAGGATGTTATCAATGTTGGAGGAATGTTTGGGCTCATAATGTGAAACTTGTTTGATGGTGATGATCTTCCCATTGTGGGGGAACATCATCATTCAGAACACAAAAGAGGCCACAACCTTCATAGCGTACATGTAGATATGCCCAAACAAGATGTTGTAATCAAGTGGGGCATCAATAACCTAAATGTCGATGAGGATAGTTTTTCCCCCAAGTTCAACGGGGAAATTTTGAAAGAGCCCTTCAGGAGAGGATGGTCGTCCATCATAAGATATCAAAGTGATGGAGGATGGTGTTAGCTCAAGGGAGCCAAGTTTCTTCCATACCAATTTGGACATGATGCATGTGGATGCACCTTCATCAATGATACTTCGATGAACCATGATGCTCTGAATCTTGACTGGTATCTGGAATGATACGAAACTGGGGAGATGGGGTTCCCCACAATCTAGATTAAATGTGATGATTCTAGTATCAGCAGGGTCGACTGCCCCCAAAGCAGAAAGCAATGACTTCCATTGAGTG
This sequence comes from Picea glauca, assembly GCA_000966675.3. Lineage (NCBI taxonomy): Eukaryota > Viridiplantae > Streptophyta > Pinopsida > Pinales > Pinaceae > Picea > Picea glauca. The sequence goes on along the minus strand of JZKD02S0030020.1, from coordinate 2,355 downwards.
GGATAGGTTTGGAGGACCTACAAGACTAACATGTCACATGGTTGTAGGATATTGCGCCAAGTCATCAACAAGACTGTAATTGTGTGCCACCCTATCCTGAGGGTTGTTAACATTTCTTTGTAATGGGATGCAAGGAATACAAATAGGTGGTTCAGTGTTAGGGCATGGGATCATCAAAGGTTTTTTGACTATAACTGGAGTTTCTTTCAAAGTGGTGGGAGTAGATTTAGGGGGTGTGCTATATTGATGAATGGATGTTTGTAGAAGAATTTATTCTTTGATAGTGAGGAGGATAGTGCGATCTACCAGATTCCCAGGGTTTCGATACTATCCCATCTGTGGTGGGGTAGGATGCATCTCTTGTTGGGTATTCATCAAACCTTCATGTGGAATAGGGTTTTTCAACACAACCGAGGGTGTTTGTTGCAAATATTGTTGTGGGTCCTGTTGAGAGGCAGGAAGCGCTGGAGGACATGGTGCATTCATGGAATCTTTCATCTGTTTGAAATCGGCCATTTGGAGGAAATGGTGAGTGTAATGACCATGCTCATCGCATAGGGCACACGACAAGTTCATCCAGAGGTTTTTCTTATTGTTCCTCTCTTGGTTTTTGTTTTTATTTCCCCCTTGGGGGTTTTGGTTCCCATGATTCTAGCTTCCCCTAGTAGGTCGGTTTTGTTGGGGGTTATTTCCCCTTAGTCTTGGGTTATTATTGTTTCAGTTTTTTCCTTTATTTTTGGAATTATTTGGCTGATGGGATGGATTATCCATATTCAATTGTTATAAATTTTGAAATTTATCAATGGGAGAGGTATGAACAAAGTTTACCGCAACATCTGTATGTCCTTGTGGAGGAGCAATGGGTTGTGGAGGACAAGGGAATGGAAATTACATATTATTTTGTGGTAATGACCTATAGGGTGCATAGGAAGACATAGTACTTTCACTAATGATTAGGTTGTGAGTTGAGGTAGAGGGGATACCAGAACTTGGTTGAATAGTTAGGCACATCATGGGTGTTGGTGAGGGTCCACTCATAGGTGGAGGGAGGAAAACAAGATATGGCTACTGATGGGGGGGAGGGTAATAAGGGGTTCCTCCCTACATCGATGGATATTGGGGTGTATCATACATAGGTGGTGGTCAGATGTATGGTTTAAGGTGTGTTGTGGTACCAATCAATCCATCTGCCAAGTGAGACATCCCAGGTTTGTCCTGGCCGAATGGTACGGGTCTCGGGGTGTTAGGTAGTACTGTGTATAAGTATCCTGAATGAGCATAAATGAGGTCATACTGTTGGGCTTTGATGATGGTATCCTCTTCAGTTTGGAGGAAGGTGGAAGCCACATCTTTGGCAAGGAGAGGAATAAGTGAATTAAGAAACCAATTGAGGCAGTTTTGTTTGATGGTTTCTTCTTTGCATAAACTACGTCATTGATGCCATTTGTGAATGTGGTCGAAAATATGTGTGGCTGAGGTTTGTTTAAACTCAAAGAGAACTTCAAGAACATTTTCATGGTGAATTGGTAGTTGAAATAAGGTAAAAAAATGTTTTGGCCAATGATTCAAAAGTCACATGGGACCCTAATTTTTCATCCACATACCACTTGGCTGATGGGCCTATGAGTGTGTGCTGAAATAACCTTAATCAGACGGAGTTGTCCATGATGTTATTTGAATATCACCATAGATTCAAGGTCATGACATGGTTGGCGGGATCTTCTCCTGCCTTTCCTTCAAAATTGGGAATGTCCGAAGGTATTTTGCTAGGCATTGCAGGCCATGTGGGGTCATGCAATATAGGATCATTGGTGAGCTTACTCATGTATGGTATGTTGAGGGAGGCTAAATATGGAATCTAGAGTGGCTTTGGAGGATTATTTCCAGTCATGGTGTGAGCAGGTTGTGTACCTGACCCTTGAGGAGGGTTGGATGGGTTTTTTCTTCTTCCTTGAGAGGAAGTTTTCCCTCTGCTTCCTTATAAGGGAGAGCTAGTGGATGGTTGGATTTGGGAACTGGACCCAAGTAAGGTGGAACCAATTAGATTTGATCCCAAAATATTATCACTCATAGGGGTGTGAAATGGTTGGGCCGATGAGTTGGTGAAACTAGAAAATCCTCCTAAGATAGGAGGGAGATTTTGAAAGCGCCTGGAATGACAAGGATTCTGTGGGTCCCTTATGATGTCTGACTAGAAAAGTGGAATGTGTGAAAAATGGTGATGAGAGAAGGAAATGAACAAGAGACTTGTATAATATAGATCTTCACAATATATCTTGCAATCACATGTAATCAAAAGAGCATCATACATACATCAATTCAAAAGAAGCATACATGTGGGTAGGTGGATTTTGT
>JZKD02S0029987.1:13828-26508 GCA_000966675.3 Picea glauca | reverse complement strand
TTCAAGAAAATAGTCTAACCACTGGAAGGAAGATCATGGAGTATGATAATATTGAATTACCATGGTTTGATGGTCATATTGGTCTAAAGTATGAGATGTGGAACAAAAAACTGAAAACATTTTTACAATCACGAGGGTATTATGTTTGGAAATCAGTTGTGTCAGGATACATCGCTACAAATAAACCGAAGACTGTAACCAAGAAGGAATTGAAAAGAAACAACAAATGGAAATGGATTTCATCTTGGAAGGATTATGTGTTTCAGTTAAAGAAAAAGTGGGACAATGCTCATCGACCAAAGAAATTTGGGATAAGCTACATAATTTATGCTTTAAAGAATATCATTCTACCATAGATCCAGAGCATACCAATCAGAATAAAGAAGATGTTGAAGCAGAACCAGAAGAAAGATGTTCTTCATGTCAGATGGATTCAAAAGAAGAAGATTTTGAAGAAGGCATAGTAAATCAGCTTGAAGCAGAATTAATCAACGCTTTAGACGATCTGATAAATGAAAGAAGGAAGAACAAGTCACTCAAGGAATAATTGATCGAGCTAAAGAATGTGTCTCAAAATCCCAACTCTAAAGAAGTCTAGTGGATGATCACAAATCTAAAAGTCCAATTAGAAGAATCTAGAGTGATTGAAGAAGCATGCAAAAGTAAGTTGGAATAAAAGAATCTTTTGGAAGCCGAAATAGTAGCACAAAGAAAGGAAGCAGAGAAGAGAGAATATATTTTGACTAGCCATCTCAAGGAAAGACCTGAGGACTTAAATAAGCTTGAATTGTAATTCAGTCAACAAGAAAGAAGACATTGTCTCTTTGAAAACCCAACTTGAAGAAGCAAAGAGAAAGGAAGAAGTCATGAAGATCTATATGTTAAAGAAAGAAAAATATTGTGAGAAGCTTGAAGAAGAAATTGTCACATTAAGAGTTAAAATTGCCAAGCTCAGCAAGAACACCAAAGAGAGAGAAAGCTCCACATCATCAGTAAAGAAATCTAAAGATAAAAGTTACAGGTTACTAGAAAGAAAGAATAAAGAGAAGGCTAAGAGTTATGCAGAAGTCATCAAAGACTCTATAAAGAAGGAAGAATGCAATCCCTCAAAGGATAACATTCCAAAAATAAAGAAGACTCAAGAATAATATTACAGAAGAGACATATATCAAATAAGACCCTCCTCTTTCAAGTATCAAAGAAGCTTCAATCATTATGAAGGAAACAACATAAGAGAAGGTCATGATCAACCAAGGCATGAATTCATAAGGATGACATCAAAAAGACGATCATTCACTTCAAGGTATCAAAGTTTCTTTTATGGTTATTGTTTTATATATAATAACCTTGGACATACAATTGTAGATTGCAAATCTTATAGAAGAAATGGTCAAGAAATAAATGCTTATGTGGCCCCACACAATATTGAATTATACAAGTGCAACAACTATGACATATAGCACATGACTGTAGAAGCATGATGGATACTTCCATGAAAGAGAACACCAATATCAGATATAAGAAGGTTTGAAAAAGAAAACAAGATCAGGTGAATGAAGAACAAATGAATGAAGTACTTCCAAAACTCATACTCTCAGGATTTACAGTAGTACACGATCAGAACAAATCTATAGGAAAAAACGAAGATGTCAGATACATGAAGGTTTGGAGAAGAAATGAAAAAAAAAAAAGAACATGTGAATGAAAACCAAGTCCCAGAGATCGTACTCACAAGACTTGCAGCAACACAAAATCATGATGAATCTACAAGCAAAGAGAAAGATGTCAGAATCCAGGAAGAATAAGATGTCAAAATTCAAGAAGATTATGAAGATGGAGACTATTCCACATTAAGGCGAATTCCTCCACCTTTCTGAGCCATCCGGATTGGAGACTCCCAACAAATATGAATATTGAAGAGGGGGATTCTAAGCAACAACTCTACATATCAGAGAACTATATTTCAAGCAGTATGAAGTGTTTGCATGTTTTGGAAAGGAAATTTCATAATGGTTTAATGATAGAAGTGCATAATGTCTTGTAACAGTTTGATTGTTTGAGAAACAGATTTCAAAACACATTCCCATGCAGGTATCAACTGACAGTTATGAATTATATCATTGGCACACTTCTTAGGTAGAGGTTCATGATTGTATAGAGGATTCCATGTATGAGTCCATGCAAGGATATATTTAGTACAAATTGTTCTAGACATGTAAAGTTTGATATACAGATTGAGAAGATTGTTTGAGAAGCAGGAATATGCAATGATCAGTTATAGCAAAGTCGAAGAAGTCTTCAGAAGAGAAAATATACATATGGGTCAAAATTATGTGCATAATTATGGACATTTTATGACATATGAACATAAATGGATTTATGAGATCATTGGAAAGTCTAGACATATATATGACAGTGGATGAAATCATATTGACAAGTGGAATTAGTTAGTCACGGGAAGGAAAGACATGAAAAGGAACAACAAGATAGGGGAAGAGAAACAACCAACAGAATCCATACCATTGAAGGAAAATTGTTGAAAAGTATGGTCGTTGATGTGAACTTGACAATTCATGAAAATTTGAAGCCAAGTAATTTTTGAATGCTTTTTATATATGTCAGTGAATTACAAGAGGAAGCACCAATGTACAAGTATCCCTAGAAGAGAGGAAAGGAAGTATATATAGGAATCCCCATATTGATCTACATTATATATTGCATAGAAGTCAAGGGGAGAGAAATCTTCAAATAAAGAGATCAAGAAAAAAATATCAGAAGCATGAAGATAGGGGGAGTGCATGAAGTCAGAGAAAGATTGTTCATAGAAGGCATATTGATAGGGGTAGTTATCCTTTTTCCCATGATGTCAAAGGAGGAGAAAGATAAATATCAGAAGCACAAAGACATGGGGAGTAACCCCAAGGGGATATACCCTTTTCCATTGATGTCAAAGGAGGATAGAAACATGAGGAAAGAAAGATCAGGAGCATTAGTCACAGGTGGAGTATGAGTGTTGAAGTGTGAGTGCTTCCATCAATGCCAAAGGGGTATATTGTTGGATAGTTGGTTGTCATTGATGTCAACAGACATGGTTGTCATTGATGTCAACGGAAGTGATGGGTGTATTTTGAGAAGTCTCCAAAGTTGTCCCCTTATGGCGTAGCTTTAAGAATGGCCCTCACGGGAAGACGCTTTGAATAAGTCTACAATAAACCCAGAAGTGTGGTCATGAGGCTTGAAGTTTACTGAGGAAAATGAGGGTGAAGAATACTCCAAGTGTATGCCTAAAAAATGGATAGTCCTTGTCATTTCATTTCCAAAAGTAGGTGGTATGTCACGTGGTTCCTCACGATTGAGGAGTTATGAGGTTATGAAGTTGGAATCCCAGAAGAATGGTTAAGAAGCCCCTAAACGGTTGCAACAAGAAGTTACAAGTCATTAATTAAAGAGTAAAATGGTTATAACAAGAAAGTATAGGTTAACCCTTAATTTAAGGAAAGAAGTCACATGGACAAGTATAAAACACTTCAAGAAGCCTCTCATTCTTACACACACAAGTTCAATGGTTATCTATCTTTCAAGTGATCTTTTGACAAATATTTTTCATAATATATCTAAGGAAGGGAAATATGAGGTAGTGAAGTCCGAGGTAGCAAGGGAAGCAAAGGAAAAGTCTGCAAACTAGATTTTTGAGATTATCCTCGAGTTGTAGTGGAGAAAGGCACAAACATATGTGGGTCGCAATGGAGCAAAGCACAAACATATGTGTGTTGACAGTGTACATGTCTTGGATATGGGAAAAGGACTTGAAAAAGATGATATATCTTGTTTGTTGAAGATGATATGAACCAGGTTGGTCTATTGGTCTGAGATGGCATGCACCCTGTCTTCTTCATAAGTAAAGGTATGTATTTTATGGTTTTGTTTGAGGCTTATGTCATGGATGGTATGGTACATGCTTAAGGCATGTCTTGGAGGCCTCTTGGTACATGCTTTCATATGGTTGAGTTTCATGTCTTGGTGATATTGATACATGCTTGAGACATATCCTTGGTACGTTTTGTATGGTTTTTATGGTTCATTGTTAGAAGCACATCTTTGTGATATTGGCATATATTTTAGGTACATTGTGGCACATGGTTTGGAGATTTGGGCATATGCTTGTGGTACACCTTGGTGATGTTATGGTACAATGATTAGAGACATATCTTGGCTATCTTGGTATCTAATTTGGTATATGTCATGGTGATGATATCACATGCTTGAGACACTTCATTAATGATAGCCTATTGTATATGGTGGCATATGTATGAGGCACATTCTTTGGTTCTTGGTTGAGGCACATCATTTGGTGCATAGTTAATGCTTGGTACATGGTATATGATTGAGGTATATGGTTGATCATTGATGTTATGGTACCTAAAATTTGCATATCTTATGGTACATGATCAGTGATATTGAGACACATCTTGGTGATGTTACGGTTCATGATGATATGGTACATTGCTAGAGGCACTTCTTGATGATCTTGGTACATGGTATGGTACAAGTTTTAGTACATGGTTTGGTACATGGTTGATGCATGATATGGTGTAGTTTGATGTGCATGGTGTGGTACAGATTATGGTACGTGGTTTATGTGCATGGTTGATGTATATGGTATGGTGATGGTTTTGGTATCTATGTGAGTGGATTTGATTGATGATGATATCTCAGTGACAATGACAGTGACAATGATGGTGATAAGGAGAATGACAAGTTGGATGATTGGTTGATCATCATGCATAGGTTGATGTGATAGAGTGACAGTGATTGGTTGGTTTGATAGTGACAGTGACAGGTTGGTTGATGACAATGACTAGTTGATCAGTGGTAATGACTAGTTGAGTCTACACTTATATTTGAGGGCGACGGGACGGGGAAAGGAAAGGGAGTTGTAGCCTCCTTTCAGTTGGTGCCGAAGAACTCAGGGAGTTGGATATTCCTTCAGGTTGGTCCCTGTAAATCAGGAGTTCGTAGCATCCTTATGGTTGGAGCTAGAGAATATGGGGAGTTGGAGATTCCTTCAGGTTGGTGCCTCCTTTCAGTTGGTTTTGGAGAATTTGGAATTTGGTGTTTCCTATGAATGTATTCTTGCTATATATAAGAAATCATTTCATATTTTTTTCCCATTTGGCTTTCCACATAAATTTCGGTGTATTGTGTATCTGATGTGATATTGTTGAATTCTATTGTTTATGGTTATATGTTCATGATATATTTAATGCAATCATAAATGATATATTGTTGATAAAGTTGAATATTATATATTGTGATTGAAAGTGGTAAAAAGTTCTCATATTGATTCACCCCCCCCCTAAGTATTCCAACACATACAAATTTATCTTGCCACACATGCAAATTTATCTTGAAGCTACACATGCAAATTTATCTTGTCAGGAAGTGCTTAATTCTTTCTTGAACGAAAAATCAAGGGGATAAGTAACATAAGAAAGATGCCTCAATTGTGCAATGGGAGTTTAATTCATGATTGTTCGACCAAATAGCCAAGGACAGGAACAAGTTTGACACCACTGAAGGAGCTTCTTATGAGTCGGCTATATTTTTTTGCTGAAAACTTTGATCATTGTAAACAATGGGCATTAGTATCGCATTATGATTATGATTTCTTCCAATTGATTTGAGTACTTGTGTGATTTTAATAATAGTTAAGTTCCATTCAGAGTGAATTGTTTCCATGTTTGAGAACCTAATTATTGTTAATCTTCTTTTCATTGATTTTGGAAGCAAGCATTCATAGTTAGTATTAATCGGTCAATTTTTTGTCATTTATAATTAAGTATAAATGTGTATGTGGTTTATTGATTAATATGTAAGTAGATTTATTCCAACTATTGATGAAGGGATTATATTACTCGCTTTCAATTAGATTTGATATGCTCCTGCAGGATAGGTTAGATAGGTTAGTTTTCTTTCTTTTGCACATTAGTCTAGGACACATTTAGGACTTTAGAAAACTTCAATGAGAAAACCTCTCTTTTGAGAGGAATTCATTTTCTAGTGGAAAACGTGCCCACATACCAGAGGAAATCACTATACCAAACAAGTATAGGCCTAATTGGGGCCTTGATCGGGTGATGATCCTCTGTTGCAAGAAGGAATTTTTTCTCCTATCAACAAAACTAGAACACTAAACAGTTTCACAGAAAAACCAAAGATTGACTCTGGAAGAACAATGTTAAATAAATAATGATAGTTGAAGGGGAGGTCTTCACCTCTTTTGATCAAATCAAGGATGCTTCCTTTAATACCTTTGAGGACCTCTACTCATAATCATGGCAGCTGGATCCTAAGGAAAAAGAGAAGATGGTATAAAATATACCATCCATAATCAACCTTGGGGACAACGAAATCTTAATCCAACCTATTTCAGAGGAAGATATTCCAAGTGTCATTCAACAATCGGACTCGGATAAGACCCATGGTTCAAATAGGTTTTTGACGCACTTTTATAAAATATGTTGGCATATCATCAAATTAGATCTCATTGGGATCGTGTAGTATGTTCATCACTAATCTAGGATGGGAGGTAGCACTAACTTGAATTTCCTTGCATTGATCCCAAAGGAAGTAAACCCATCCTATTTTACAAGGTGCAGGTCGATCTCTCTATGTAATGTCTCTTACAAAATAATTTCCAAAATAATTTCCAACAGGCTAAAACTATTCTTACCCAAATTAATCTCCCTTGATCAAGGAAAATTTGTGGCAAAAAGACAAATTGTTGATAATATCATCCTTTTTCAAGAGGCTATCTAATCCAGTAGAGTCTGAGGGGGAAAGGCATGATTATATAGATAAATATGGCTAATGCATTTGAGAGGGTCACACAGAGATTCCTATTTGATGTTCTAAGAAATTTTGGATTTGAGGGTGGATTCATCAATTGGGTTTCTTCATGTATCAACAACCCCTAGATTGTTCCATTCATTAATGGGAAACCCATGTCTTTCCTTAAAGCCTCTAGAGGCTTGTGACATGATTTCCCCTTATCCCCTATCTTGTATGTTCTAGTGGAAAAAGCTTTGAGTAGGAGACTTAATACTAAAATAAGGACAAGGAATATTCCAAGAATCAAAATTGATCATGGAACTAACAAGATAAATCATTCTCAATTTGAGTANCTTCAATGAGAAAACCTCTCTTTTGAGAGGAATTCATTTTCTAGTGGAAAACGTGCCCACATACCAGAGGAAATCACTATACCAAACAAGTATAGGACTAATTGGGGCCTTGATCGGGTGATGATCCCCTGTTGCAAGAAGGAATTTTTTCTCCTATCAACAAAACTAGAACACTAAACAGTTTCACAGAAAAACCAAAGATTGACTCTGGAAGAACAATATTAAATAAATAATGATAGTTGAAGGGGAGGTATTCACCTCTTTTGATCAAATCAAGGATGCTTCCTTTAATCCCTTTGAGGACCTCTACTCATAATCATGGCAGATGGATCCTAAGGAAAAAGAGAAGATGGTATAAAATATACCATCCATAATCAACCTTGGGGACAACGAAAACTTAATCTAACCTATTTCAGAGGAAGATATTCCAAGTGTCATTCAACAATCGGACTCGGATAAGACCCATGGTTCAAATAGGTTTTTGACGCACTTTTATAAAATATGTTGGTGTATCATCAAATTAGATCTCATCGGTATCGTGTAGTATGTTCATCGCTAATCTAGGATGGGAGGTAGCACTAACTTGACTTTCTTTGCATTGATCCCAAAGGAAGTAAACCCATCCTATTTTACAAGGTTCAGGTCGATCTCTCTATGTAATGTCTCTTACAAAATAATTTCCAAAATAATTTCCAACAACCTAACACTATTCTTACCCAAATTAATCTCCCTTGATCAAGGAAACTTTGTGGCAAAAAGACAAATTGTTGATAATATCATCCTTTTTCAAGAGGCTATCTACTCCAGTAGAGTCCGAGGGGGAAAGGCATGATTATATAGATAAATATGGCTAATGCATTTGAGAGGGTCACACACAGATTCCTATTTGATGTTCTAAGAAATTTTGGATTTGAGGGTGGATTCATCAATTGGGTTTCTTCATGTATCAACAACCCCTAGATTTTTCCATTCATTAATGGGCAACCCATGTCTTTCCTTAAATCCTCTAGAGGCTTGCGACATGATTTCCCCTTATCCCCTATCTTGTATATTCTAGTGGAAAAAGCTTTGAGTAGGAGACTTAATACTAAAATAAGGACAAGGAATATTCCAAGAATCAAAATTGATCATGGAACTAACAAGATAAATCATTCTCAATTTGAGTATGCAGGTTTCCATAATTAATCATAATGCTAGAGAAACTTCTGGATCAAAACTGTGTGTGAAGTTTTGAAATGACCAATGTTTCAAGTGGACACTCCGTTGAGAAGTGTAAATCAGAAGTTATTCACCATGTGTAGCATCCTAGAATGGAGGAGAATAATGAAATTGGCCAAGTTGATGGACTAATCTCTTTCCTAAAGTCTTACTTAGGAAAAAGTACAATAGATATGTTATATTTTAATGTTGACTTATTGAGCACTTTTTCTAAAGTTAAAAGTGAAAATAATTTAAGTGAAGTTTCTTTGAATCTTGGCCATCCATCTCATTGAGAGCATGAGGGTTGATCTCAGCCATTGATCTCTTTGGAGAGAGGGTTTTATCTTTCTCATTGAGATAAAATAAATCGACTTGGTGGTTGGGTGTGTCTTTTGAAGAGAGAGAGTGAACTTCGGCTTGGAGAAGGAGTTTGTTTGAAGGTTTGCTGGAGAAATTTTGTAGAGAGGGCAGAGGAGAATTTTACAGGAGGATTTTCTAGCTTCCTTAGAATTTTGTAGAGGCCAATACTCATATATGAAGGCTCCTTTGTACAGGGTGATGCAGAAGTGATGCAGGAAGTCATACGATTGACACAGAGGCTTATGCATGGGTTATTTCTCAGTCATTTTGGTTCGTTGGTTTGGTATAGGGCCATACAATTGTTCTGGAAGTGTATTGTTGGGTTTTACTCAGGAATTTTATTGGATTGATCCATTTGTAAGAGATGTCTATATTCTTTCTGTTGCATAATAATAAAATCCCCAAACTGAAGAATGGGTTTTCCCACATCGAGTTTTTTCGGGGGTTATTTTACCCAAAAATACTTGTGTACTTCATATGATGTAATTGTTGTTGTCTTATACATTGTTCCTAGATTTATTTTTTGTTGTTCATTTTAATTTTGTGAAGAAACCTAACAGTAACCTTACAAAGAACAATTTCATAAAATTATTTTAAGTGCTAAGTGATTTCTGAGTGATATATTGTTGGATTTTTCTAGTTCACCTTGTTTGGTTTTAGTGGATTCACATGGTATCATAGTGGTATTATTGAAGGAACAACATCAGATTTTTGGTTTTTAGGAATATTATTTCATATCTACAATAAGGAAAAGTTCAGATCTGCTAAAAAGAAAGGTTCAAATGTGCAAAAGGGTTTATTATATCATAGAATCAGTAAGCTAGCATTAGGGTTTGGACAAATACACTGTCAAAATGGCCATGACCTTGAGAATGGAGGATAGACTTCAAGGTAATCAAATATTTTCCAACTGGAAGGAAAGGGTTACCATGATCTTGGATTTCAATGATCTCCTTGAGCTCATTACAGAGACAGTAATAGCTCCTAGGGATGCAACATTGTTGGGACCCTAGAAGAAGGGTGAGGCTAAGACTAAGAGAATAATACTTGATGGGGTAAAGGATCACATAATCCCACACCTCACAAGGAAAATGTCCTCTAAGGATAAGTGGGCTGCCTTGAGTGGCCTCTACCAGAATAAAAATGAGAACATGGTTATGGTGCTTTGGGAGAGGATGAGAAGTACCAATATGAAAAAGGGAGAAAGTGTGGTTGAGTACCTCACATGTCTTACATAGATTAGGAATGAGCTTGCAGTAGTTGGCACAAAGATAGAGGATTGTGAGTTAGAAAGTGTATCCCTGAATGGATTTTCAAAGTCACGGGACACGTTTTTACGTGGAATTGTAGCTTGGGAGAAGCTCCCTAATTGGCAGTGTTTATGGGATGATTTTTTCACGAGGAGATTCTCCTTGGTGAGGCAAGTGGATCATATATAGGTATCAAATTGTGGATTAGGATTTATCTCTTGCAAGAAAAGGCAAGTGAAATTCTAAGAACAAGGGCTCTGGGAGTAGAGTAGGCAAAAAGAAGAAAAACATTGACTTCTCCAAAGTCAAGTGTTTCAACTATCACAAGCTAGGACACTTTGCCTCATAGTGTCCAGAAAATAAAAAAAGTAATCCACAAATGGTATCCTCTACAAGAGTAGAGGAGTTTTGCAAAATATTTTAGAAGTATTTCTACCTTGTTGCATATATGTCGAGCTTAATTGTCACAAATGTTTGATATGTGGATAATGGTGCTTCTTGTCATATGGTTGGGCTCAAGGAGTTCTTTTGCAGATTGCGGGAGGGAGGCATGACCATTCATATTGAGTTGGGAGATAATGCACACTATAAGGTGAAAGGCATAGGAAATGTGTCATTTCGGAGGGAGTCGGGTAAACCACTTTTCTTTGTTGATGTATTGTTTTTTCCTAGTCTTACCATGAACTTCATTTCAGTTTCGACACTGGAGGATAAATGGTTTGAGATGACCGTCCATGGAGGGAAGGTGTAAATTAGACCAAAGGGGTCTATGGCCAAGATGGATCAGGTGATTGGGGTTCACAGTGACAAAGTGTACATATTACATTTTGATCCAGCAAAAGCATTAGTCAACAACAACACATATTTGGGTGAGTTGTGGCATAGATGGATGGGGCATCTACATTTTGGTGCATTGAGGAATTTGAGACAGGAAGTTACAAGAATGCCTCAGGTTACAGCAGAGAGGCATGACCCTTGTAAGGGTTTCACTTTGGGAAAATATGCTTGCAGAACATTTCCACCTAGTGAGCATAGGTCCAATGAGATATTGGATCTAATCTATTTGGATTTTTTTGGTCCTATGAGTGTGCAATCATTTGGTGGCTTCAACTACTACGTGATATTTATTGATGACTACTCCAGGAAGACTTGGATATATTTCCTTAAGACCAAGGATGATGTATTTGATAGGTTCAGGGAGCTTATATTTCTAGTAGAGAATCAGTCTAGGAGGAGGATTCAGGTACTTAGATTGGATAATGAGGGTGACTAAACCTCTAATGAGTTCCTGGAGTATTGTGTTGATGAGGGTATTAAGAAGGATCTCACGGTTCATCATAACCCATAGAATAATGGAGTGAAAAATGAAATAACAAGACCATAGTGGGTGTAGTTCATGTGATGATACATGATCAGGGGTTACCGATGTTTTTATGGGCAGAGGCCTATCGCACAGTTGTATACATATAGAACAGGAGTCCCCATACCATTATGGGGAAGTTGACACCCGAGGAGATTTTTATAGGAACAAGGACATATGTGAGTCATCTTCACATCTTTGGGATTTTTTTTTATTTTCATGTCCTTTCAGAGAAGAGGACAAAGATGGACCCCACATGAGATAAGGGGTTACTAGTTGGGTACAATGAGGTCTCCAATACCTACCACATCTTTGTGCCAAAACACAGGAGGATAGTGGTATACAGTGATGTGAAGTTAGAGGAGGAGCAAGCCTTGAGGAGATATAGACATATTCCAGCACAGATAGAGGACCATCAAGAACAAGACTCGGGGAATAAGAGTGAGGAGGCACATGTACAAAGTACAAGTTCACAGGCATGGACACATGATACAAGTATAGGTACATGTGTTGGCAGGGAGACTAGTGGACTAAACAGTCAAGAGACTGATGAGGAGTATGAACAGTGTGTGGTTTTTCAACAATATGTAAACAATAGGCCCTGACCTAAGTGGTACAGGTCCACAGTTAGTGATTCTAGATAGGTAGGACCTCCAGAGAGATATTTCAGATAGAGTAGACCATCAGATAAATTCAGGTATATGGAACTCATGACAGAGCTTATATATTTTGATCCTTCCACTTATGAGCAAGCTACACAACATGGAGTGTGGCAAGAGGCCGTGATGGAGGAGTATACCTCCATCATGAAGAATGATGTATGGGAGGTGGTGTCGAGGCCAGAGATAAAACGAGTGGTTGGTTCCAAATGGATATACAAAGTCAAGCATGTGGAATATGGAAGCGTGGAGAAGTATAAGGCGTGCTTCGTAGCCAATAGGTTTGCATGGAAAGAGGGAGTTGATTATGGGGATATGTTTTCCCTGGTGGCTAGATATTCATCCATCCAAGCAGTGATTTCATTGGCAGCAGATATTGGTTGGCACGTTCATCAGATGGACGTGAAGACTACCTTCCTCAACATATTTATTAAGGAAGAATTATGCATTAAGTGGCCTACGGGTTTTGATTTTGGAGATAGGGATACTCATGTTTGCAGGTTAAGATGAGCCTTGTATGGCCTCAAGTGAGAACCTCTCGCATGGTGCTCGAGGATCGACAATTATTTGAGAGAGATGGGTTTCCAATGGAGTGAGGTTGATCTGAACCTTTATTTTATAGCAGGTGAGGTGCCCCTCATACTGGTTCTTTATGTTGATGATATCC
>JZKD02S0029931.1:373281-385635 GCA_000966675.3 Picea glauca | reverse complement strand
GCAAAGCATCTTCCCGTGAGGGCTTTCACTATAAGGGGACCACTTTGGAATTCATCCATCTTTACTTCTTATCAACCATGACAAGACAATAATGAGTCATCTTTACATCAAACAATCTTGGGTCAATTACCCAAACCTTTGTGTTGTGGGGCTTTCTTCAAGGGTTGACATCAATGACAACCAACCTTAATCAACACTTAAAACCAACATCTTGTTGTGTGATGAATCTTAGCGCCCTTCTCTTTCTTACATCCCTCGCATTTTCATTTTCCTCCTTATGCCCAGCAACCTTCTCTTTGAACCTTTACATTCTGAATTTCATCTTTGCGTTTAATTTTAATTTCTCTGTAAATCATGATAATTTCACAGTGTCTTGGGCGATCTCTTACCAAGCATTCTTGGGTTTTAATTTCGCCGCAAATTTGTGCCTTTACCCAACTATTTTTTTCTACCGATCTATCCATGCATTTGCCGAGCCTCTTCCACCCTAAATTCTGAGTTGGATTGTTAGTATGTGGTATATTTTTATTTCTCTTAGAATCACCCCCTTGCCTCTGCGTACTCTTAATTCGCCCTCCACTTCTGTAGCTCTGTACTCAGCGTTTGGGGAGGGACACATTATCAATTAATGGAAAAGTGGTAAGTAGAAAGATCAAACCATTTCCTGAAGGAGAAGCGAGTCCATTGGAACGATATCGTTCTCAAGGGTGGGCTTTGTGAATTATGCTATGTGAATTATCAGGTGCTGGGTAAATTATGCTTCTGATTCTTAACGCGATTGCATGGGGAAAATTATGCTTTCGAGGAAGGAGATAATTGTATTCTAGTATGGGCACATGCATACAAGAAGGTTTATAGCTCGAATTCCCCTCAGTTCCTTAATCACTTGCTCAGCGTCCGAGATTATAGCCATGTGTCCTCCCCTTTGGCCACTTGGAGTTTTCTACTTTTACCTGCAATTCACTTTCCTTCTCCTTATAATTTTATCCTCCACGCTCAGCGAAGTTTGGACTCCTTGATCAACGAAAATATTGCCTCAACGCTCAGCAATTTGCATGCATAACAATCCCTGCGGGTTGGGCAAACGGGAACACCCAACATGCTCATGTTTCCTCTGCTTTTGTTTCTTATTCCTTGCTTATTAATGTTCTTATCAACACTTATAATCATTTCGATCGTTAATGTAAGCCTATAGTAATTGCTCAGCTTTGTATATTTCTTTTGCTAATTGTTTAATGAATGGGTTATTTAATGGTTGCATAATGGTTATTAATGTTATTAATAAAGCTTATAATAATTTTCATCATTAATGTAAGCTTATAGTAATTGCTAAGCTTTATATATTTATTTTTTTAAATGTTTAATGAATGGGTAATTTAATGGTTGCATAAGAGTTATTAATGTTCGGTGAATATTAATGCTATAATAATGTTCATTATTAAGGAGCGGTATTATTAACTGTTAGGTGAAGGGTTATTACTAATGATTGTTTTAGTAAATTTTTTTAGAGGAGTGGTTAAGCAAATAACTTTAGTCTCTTATGCAATGGATTGTATGTCATAACAATTAGTTATTGATTGTATTTTTCTTGAGTCATGTAAACAAATAGATCCTCTTTCCTAGGGTTTATGCTTGTGATTAAGAATTTTTATTGCTTGTGCTCTGGAATGAACGTTGATGTGTAAAGGATTAAGTATTTCACTTATTTCCGCTAGGGAATAGTGTTGTCATGTAATGTTTTGGTAAATGGGATTTTCGCACCTTGGATAATATAGTTGTTTAAACAATTAATAATTTAGAAAATCTTGAGGCTTGAAAACTAGCATTGATAGATGATTGGTTGTGATTTTTCTAGGCATGCGACTTGAATTTAAAACTGATATATGATGGGTTTTATTACTTGTATTCTCTTGCGCCTTGCGTAATAAACTCGAAAACTCTTGCATCTTAAATTCTGTGGGGTAAATGATGAATTATTTGAGTATAATGCTTGCGCGCGCATTTATTATTATATGTTGAAGGATTATCGTTTTAGAAGTTGATTCACGCACACATAGATTATTTTATGTAGATGAACTTGATTTAGAAGATGATTCACGCACGCATTAATTATTTTATGTTGATGGATGGTTGTGGGTTAGTCTCTTCTTGCGCGTCGTGATGACATTGTCATGTGAACGCTAGAAATTAAATGGTTTGCGCCTTGAAAATAAGACATAACTGATTACTTGCGTCTTACCTTATGTCGTCATATGAATGATGAATGATTAAGTTGTTAGCTCACTTGGGCCAAAATTGTTTATAATGATGCAATATTGGTTAAGTAATAATAGTTACGTGTGCACCCTAATTTAGTGGCGTATGATTGCTTCACCATTCTTCCTTGCACCTCATATTAATGATAATGGTGTTTGAAATTACGTGATTTTTTTACTCTCACAATGAATTCAATTTATGTTTAATCTCGTGCCATTGCTTAAGTTTACATGAGAATGTTCAAGATTTATTACTCTCACGAAAAACAGACATTAATGTTGATGGATGACTGATAATGATGATGGTTACCCATGCGCCATGTTAAATTGTGAATTATAATTGAGGGATTGATGGTCCTTATGAGATATCTTGAAGGTTTAGGATTTGTATTGTATTGCATCGTTATTAATGGTAGAATGCAATGATGTTGGGCTATTATAATTATTATGTTAATACATTGATGTACGTGTCATGATTCATGGTGACGATGTGTCGGCCATGTGTCGTATTGGATTATTAATGCTTTATTATTGTTTCGTTAATCTATGTGAATGATGTGTCGGTGATGTTGACTTTTTAATATGATGTTTAAATTTTCCCATCCCAGCTTTAAAATAAAAAAAAATTGTCATGTTGTGCGTCATTTGGTTGTCATAACGGCGGGGCCGTTACAAAATAAAAGAAAAAGCGAGGTTGTGATTCCTGGCATAAAAAATGGAAACACACTAGGAAAAGTCAGGATCTCTACAGAGAGGTATCTAAACATAAACTTTTGAGAATGGAAACACTAACAGTGCATGACCCGAGAGAGAAAGAGTAAGTCCCATAGTTTTAAAAGAACAAAAGACGATGAGACATGGATTGTATGATACAAAAGAGAGGTCAAAACCAGGTCGAGAACAAATTGGCTTAGCCAATATAACATTTTCAATCAAAATCATCTTCGGGAGAGCATGAGAGGTACAACAGGAAAATGATACATCGAGAATTTTGTGAATACAAGTTGATTTCGCATTTGTCTAGTATTTCTCTACTATGAGGGAGCATCCATAGCCTCGAAGGAGTCACCCCGGTGTCATAAGCCTTTCTTCACTACCAACGAGCATCCATAGCCCTGAAGAAGATATTTGCATGTCCCACATGGTCTAGAATTCATTTTCCCAATCCTTTACCTTTTATAACTTAATTATCTTATATTTATAGAGAGGTGGATAAGGGGATTCTATTCTTCCTTTAAAGGCATAAGGGATGACCACTGTGAAGGTGATATTTTCCAACTTGATTGTAGATGAGCGAACTTCCTGAGTAACATGTCTTGGAGTACTAAAAATTCTTTCTCGAAACTGTTTCTATTTAGTTCATACAAACACACAAAGATATGTTCCTGAACATTACCCTTGGCTCTTTTCCCTATTGTATTTTAAGAGTATAATTCTCGTCTATTGTTAAACTATGTTCTTCTACTAGGTCTGACTTAAAGGAATGCAAAACAATGTTATATGGATGAAAATGAAGTTATGTCTAGAAGCCAACATACATATTTACTAGCTTTTGACTTCAATATATCATCATTCAGGATTTTTTCAAATCTAGCGCATGAAACTATCAAGAAATCCAAGGTGATAATATTCAGGAGAAAGACATAAAATTAGCTGAAATCAAAAGAAAACAAAAACGCAAAGCATAAAACAAATCAAGGAATGTGAAAAAGGTAAATATACTGAGCAGAAAATCAAAATCAAACTCTTTATTTATATACAAGGGAAATTGCCTTAAAGGCTAGCTAATGTAATTCTTTAGTATTTGGCTACTGATGGGGATGAGGTCTTCATCCCCTTTGAGATTTTGCAATCAGTAGGTTCCTAGGAAAATATTCTCTTTGATTACGAATGGACCTAGACACAACTGTTGAAACTTTGAATGTTTTCCTTTATCTTCATGTGGCTTGTCCCATTTGAGGACTGGGTCAAATTCAGTTTGGTCTTTGGCATTGTTCTCTTCTATATTCAACAAGGTATATACGCATCTTTGGATTATGGTACATTCTCTCCCGCGTGATTATTGTGTGAGCTGAAGGGAAGGAAGACAAATATTTGACAGAAGGATAGATTCTTTACCATAGACAAGGAAGTAAGGAGAGGTCCCTATGGAATCCTTGGGGGTGACATGATCATCCTAGAGGGAATTGGGTAGCATGTTATGCCAATTTATTTGTTATTCGACTACAATTCGTTTAAGAATGAAAATCATATTCTTGTTTGTAGATTCATCCAGGACATTACCCTGAGGGCAATAGTTGGCAGCATATTTTAAGGTGATTCCCTTTTCTAAATAAAACTCAATCAATTCAAGCGATGAAAAATATGGTGCGTTATAAAAAACAAGAGATTTGTGCACTCCAAACCTGGTTATGATGTGTTTTTCAATAAAAACTTGTTACCACTTCGTCATTTACTTTGGTTAGTGGTATTGCTTCTATCCAGTGAGTAAAATAATCAATGGTGGTTATAATATACATGTGTTGTTTGGATGAGTGAGGATTTATCTCACGGATTATGTCTATCCCCCATTATTCGAAGGGCTCTTCAAAAATGACAACTTAAAGTGGAACAAATGCCTTGTGATCTCTTCTAGTATACTTTTGGCATGCTTCACAGCTTCAAGAGTATGCATGAACATCCTTGAATAATTTTGTCTAGTAGTGCCCAGCTCTCAATATCTTATGTGTTGTTGTATCTCTCAAAAAGTGACTTCCATTTGCATTGTCATGCATGTCCTTAATAAATTTATCAACATCTTTCTTTTCAAGACAACGGAGTAGGACTCTGTCATAATTGTTTTTGAACAAGATACCATGGACCAACTAATATTGTGCAGATTTAAGCATTAGCACTCTCTTTTGTTTGGCATTGAGATGGTCAAGAGCTATCCCATGCTGAATATAGTAATTGAGATCATTGGAACATGAATTATCAAATTATGGAATGTAAGGGACTTGTTGAGTATAGAGAGTCAGTTCCTCTTTCCATCCATATTCTTCTTGATCTTTAGAATCTGTGATTCCAATTGCCAACTTAAAGAGGCATTGAAATTTAACAATATTCATTGGATTAAATTCAAGGTCATACTCTTGTAAAGAATTCATCCAATTGACTCGTCTCTCACCCAGTTCCCTCTACACAAAGAGAGACCTGACCTCCATGTGAGGAATGATTACATAATCCCTGAACTATTTAATGGCTTTGTAGACAATGAAATATTTCTTATCTACCTATGGATAATTCATATTAGCACCTTACAATCTAGTGCTCATGAATGTGATGGGATACTCATTCCCTTGATGTCCTTTCTGAGTAAGCACTACTGCAAGAGAATGGTTGGAGGAAAAAGTATACTGCAAAAATTCCTTAGTAAAATATAGAATTTGTAAAGCAAGTGTTGCTACTATGGAGGCCTTGATATTCTCGAAGGATTCCTTTTCAATAAACACCCACTTGAATTTCACACCTTTCTTAATCATCCACTGAAGAGGTTTAACAATTTCAGTGAAATCTGAAACATATCTTCTAACAAAATTGATTTTTCTAAAAAAGGACTGCATAGACCTTTTGTTGTGTGGCAGTGCGATTTGCATAATAGCTTTATTATGTTTTGGGTCCATGGAAATACCATCCTTTGTAATAGAATACCCCATAAATTTTCCTTCTGAAATAGCAATGATGGTCTTCTTGGGGTTTAAAGAGATATTGTATTTTCTACATCTTTCAAATATCTGCTTCAAATATTTGGGGTGATCAACTCTTTGTTTTGAATAAATGGTGACGTCGTCAAGATAGATCACCGCACTCTGACTAATTAGACTTTTGAAATCAATGTTCATTTCCCTTTGAAAGGTAGCATCAAAATTTATTAGATTGAAGGGAATTTTGCGATATGCATATGCTCCCCACTTTGTCCTAAATGAGGTATTTAACATGTCTAGTTCCACTATGAGAACTTGATTGTAACCAGAAAACTCATCTAGAAGAGAAAAAAAAATTAGAACCAAACACGAGTTGTAGGATTTGTTCGATAGGGTGAACTGGATAGTTTACCTTATCAGAGGCTTGATTCAAATTTTGTAAATCTATGCAAATTATGATTTCCCCTGATTTCTTCCTGACAAGAACCATATTAGACACCCAAGTTGAATGATGAACTTTGAAGATGATATAGGCATAAAGAAGATTCTTTAGTTCTTTTTGAATGAGTGTTTCACGGGTTGGATGTATTTTCCTTAAATTTTGTTGAAATAGATTAACACCTTCCTTGATAGGAATCACATGTTGAATGATACGGGTGTCATAGGTTTTAAAATATTCATATGTCCAAGAAAATACATCATGGTATCTCTTGAACAATTGCGTGAATGTATGTTTATTTTCCTCGGAATAGCAAGTGCCAAGATTGATGTATTTGGGATGCTCATGGGTACCTAGGTTCACCAAGAAATACATCATGGTAGAGTTGTTTATATTTGGATTTATCGGTTTCTTGAATTTAGTATGAAGGTCGAACAACTTTTCATGAGATAGAACATTTCTTGGGATGCAGTTTTCTTTCACCTTACTTGCTTCATCTCGATAATTTTGAAGATCTTGTACATGTGCTTCATCATCTATTATTGAGTCCTAGAAGACGTCTGAACTGGTCAGGAAAATTACGATCCGAGTATCATTGTTGAATACCCTCCAATTCACGACATTGTCCAGTATAGAAGGATTAAACATAATTTCAATAGAAAAACCATCATTAAGAGGCGTGAATCTAGAGGATGCATTCCAAAATTTCTGCAGTAGCATTTTGACAATGAGGTATAGACTCAATATTAAAATATTCAAAGGAATAGAGTAGGTTCCATACCTCATGTTGATAACCTTTCAAGTGTGGAGACAAGGAGTGAATAGTGTTTCTTACCTTTCAAACAACTATATCCAAATCACCAAATAGTCAAAGGAATTTTACCTTAAGGTCGATGGCTTTTTTCAGGCCTTGGACCGAGGCTTCATATTCATCGGTATTATTGGTGTGTTTGAAATCTAAGCAACAGGATATCATTATTTTAAATTGATCTGGATCAATAAGAACACATCTTTCCCTAACTCCTTCCTGATATTTGGATCCATCAAATAACATAGTCCATATGTTATCATGTACAAGTGGGTTAATCACGCAATAACCTAATTCTTTTAATTTATACAAGCATTATCACCAGTCTGATCACATGGAAGGAGTTCATACTAGGCATTTGTTTGAATTGTAGATGGTTGTGCTTCATAACAACCAAGGTTGGTCTCTAAAAAATAATTACCTAAAATGGTATGGGAGAAGATTACAAATTCATTCTTACCTTCAAGTTCAGTTACCGTATGTGTCATGTATTGCGCCTATACTTGCTGCATTTATGGAAGATTTTATTTTTGACTTTTTGTACTGCCTTTGTTTCAACAACTTTAGGAATGTTTTCAACTGCAACAATGGTCTTCTTCTGAGGGTTATTAGGATTAAAAGTATCAAGAAGGAGATCGTATTGTTGTGGTAGTGTGCAGGTATCATATTAGCTTTATTTTTCTTCATATCTTCAATAACATTAATATCTAAAGTGTGCATTTTTTGTCTAATGGTTGTTGTGCTTGGTTGTGAATTGTTGGGTTTGTTGTTAGTTTTTGGGGTGTTGGGATTGTTATTGGTTGTTGTTAGTGTAGAAGTGGTTGGTTTGATGTTGTTGGCTAAAACATGGGTGTTAAATTTAGTGTTTGGGGTGTTGGGTTTCATAGTGGGAACATGGGAAATGATCTTCCTGAGAGTAGTATTGGTCTTCGAAGAGGAATAAGTGTTGGGTACAACACCCTTTCTATGTAGGTTATAGTATCTAGGGGCATATTTTATGACTATTGTATCTCCCACAAAATATTCTTCAATATTCTCATCATCACAGTCAATACACAAATCCCATAAGAACATAGAAGACTCTTCAGGGGCCTCCTCAATGGTTTCTTCATTTTCTTCTTCCTTGGATTGTTTTTCATTTAAATCTTGTTGATATAGCAGTAGGTTGATGACCAAGGTCATAGAGTTAACCCAGTGAGGGCATGTTTTTTCAAGATGATTTTGCTGGTGGTAAGAATAGAAATTATCCATGCCAAAGTTATCCATATTTAATGTAATTTGTGGGACCTCATGTGGCTTTGGTAGATGATCATTATTTTTTAAGAATGGTCAGAAATGTATAAGCCTTGAAGGCCCTTCCCTAGCATTATTCTTAAGAAAAAAAACTTTGTTCAACAACTTATTAACCATCTTAACCATGCTCTCCAAATCTTTGGGTTCTTTTTCAGGAGGCTTTATTAATAACAAAGGATTCTTCCCGGCATATCTGTTTTCGTCATATGAAGAGTGACTATCATAAAAAAATAATTCCTTTTCAACAGCTTTAGCTTCTTCAAAATTATGAGCTAAGGTATCTTTTCCAACTCGTTTAACAAATATGCCTATAGAAGGGGTCAAATTTGAAGTATAGTATTCGACGACCAAGGTTTTCAAAGGAGCGGTCTCAACAGAAACTTATTGAGGACTGTAAAAAAATGTTGATTAAATTCCTTCACTTTCTCTTTCTTTCCCATTTTTATAGATCCTAACTCTTTGTATAAATACATGGTATATTTATCTTCTTCGAATTTTCCAATGAAATCCTTCTCAAATTCCTTCCATTTGGATATAGAACCTAGAGGGAGGTTAAAATACCATGTGGAGGATTTATTTACGAAGGTGTAAGGGAAAATTATACAGACTACATCTTCATAATGGACAACAATAAGACGAGTAGATAAAAATAAATTATTTATATGATCTTCTGGTGAGTCGAGTTTGTCTAGGTTGAATTTTGGAAGAAGTCTCTTTGGTTTTCTAGGAACTTCATGTAAAGGTTATGCTAATTTAAGAGAACCTTGGGATAGCCATGGTGGAATCACTACTCTTTAGTTTAAATTTTCACCCATATTTTCTTCGAACTTGGGTTCTTGGTTTTCATCGTCAACGTTATGTTGGGACCCAGGAGAAGTTGGGGAAATTTGACTTAAGGGCATGGGCACTTCCTGTAGAGCAATTTCAATCAAATCCTCTACGAATTCAACAAGAATATTGGATCGATTATTGGGTTGTCTTATGTGGGTATCTCTCCTCATAGGGAGTTATGAGGCTATAGGTAGATGGCCAAGTAGTTTGGCATATGCACAAGTAATCCAACTAGTTTCAACAAACTCTTCATTTGGGATAGGATACCAAGATTTGGGTTGAGCTTTGGGACTGCTAGTGACACATTCAAATGTGGAGTTTTTGTCTTCAAAGGTAACATCTTTTTCAAAAGGGATACGAAGAAATCATTGTTGGATAGGAATATTTTCAGAGGATTGGTCATGTGTTCGTCGAAAAATTTCACTAGCCATGCAAAATTAGGCCCTCCTTCCAACACTAATTATGTTGACGAGGTGGAAATTCCCTACAACAATATGGGGTACTCCCCAATACACTGTCCCGATTAAACTATTCATCATTTAGTTTAGGAGACCCATAAGGCTTCTGACCCGAATGCCATTATTGGTTATGAGGGTGAATGTTTGGGTGGTTATGAAAATGAATATGTAGATGAAGACTATCCAAAAGTATAAAATAAATATAATCTACTATATCATATCCTATCCTAGCTAGGAGAAAACCATTGCAATAAAATTAGCTAACATGAAACTAAACTATGAAAAACACTTCGATAAGATAGTTTTTATGAAGATGCAAAGATAGATAACACATGTATACAAATGTATAACCAAAATAGTCTAAGTCATAATACTGCATACATTAACAACTCATAAGCTTATCACATAAACATGAGAAAGAATAACACAGCTACTATAAAAATAACGATAGCTTTAAGAATAGTCTATGGGAAACATTATATCCTTACAACACATTGTAAACAATAAATAATTTGTTGAAAAATAGTTGACAACTAGCCACAATTTACAAACAATTGTTTTCTCTATCAAAATTGGCCCTCAGGGTTTATCAATATTAATTAACATAGTATTCTCTCTGAAAATGGGCGTCTTCTTTTATTTATACTACTATTACTAACTTTTGAAAATGAATTCTTGTATTTATCAAGAAGCAACTACAAAATTGTTCAGCTTCCCCCCCACTAACTATTGACATGTGTAAGAATGGGGACAAAAATAAGGGTAGTTTTGAAAAGAAAAATAAATAACAGTTGATAGGATATTCAAATCAGCTATTTTGTATTTTTCATGTGTCTTTGTCTCGAACATACACTTCCCAAACTACATATTGGTTATCGAGAGAAACAATCCTGCGATAAAGGATTTCCTTGAGGGCGGCCTCATGTGTAGTTGTGTTATCTGAGAGGGTCTTCATATCCTTTATCAAGGTGGCCATGAATGATTGAATCATGGTATGAAATTTGGTTGGCTAAAAAAGGTTTTGCTCCATTAATTCCTTCATTACGTTTGTGCTTGTTTCTATGACTTCCTACCTCTGACTTGTACTTTATTGTATTTTCTCGAGTAGTTGTTCCATAAATATGTTCTTTTTGAGATCTTCGATATGAGGGAGGTGAAATTTATGTATTAAAACTTTGGTTTATTTATGAATTTGATTTTATATTGCAAGCAAGCTACTCGTTTCTTTATCTACTCTTTGTCCTTCTTACTAACATTGGTCAAGAGAGGTGTAATCAATATTGCTTTCTATTTCTATTTTCAAAATCCACTTCTTGATTTCATTCATGCCTTTTTTGATATTGGTCAGCTAGATGTTATTGACTTGTACATGTTTTTAATGCTCCATTATGCTAGCATCCAACTGTTGAAAGATATGCAGATGGGTGTACATATATGCAATGGCTTCCTCTAGCTCTGTCTTGGCCTTTTTTGTGCACACCTTGAAATCTTGCAAGTTTCCTTCCTCCTTTCTTGAGCATTGGAGTTGTTCTTCCAACCCTTTAATCCCGGTTTCATGCACTTGGTTTTGACGGAAAAAAAAATTGAGGTTTTGTTCCATTGCATTGGAGAATGTCGTGCTAATAGATGTTATGGATAATGGGTCCTTGCTGACCTTTCTTGTCACAGGGGTCTATGTGAGGATGGAAAGTGGGTTTCCTCCCATGACTCGCACTTTCCTCACATGTTGTTGTACAATCCTACCTGTGGCCTTGTCATATTTAAACTTTTTTTAAATTAGCCACTTTAGTTTGTTTGAATGGGGTGCAAAGCCCCAATTCCAACCCACCAAACTAATGTGGACTACTAGGGACTTCCATTTATGATCCTGGGAGTTTGGTTCCCATCATTGAAGCATCATTATTGAGAGCTTATTCATCCCTTTTGTGTTTTTCCTCCTCATTCACCTTGTCTATAGCCTCATTTGATTCTTTATGTGTCGCTTCTACCGTTCTTGTTGTACCTTTAGTTGATTCATTTTGTTCAAATTATTTCTTGGCAGTTGCCTTTGTTTCTTCTTCTACTTTAGCTATTGTTGCATAATCTTTAGATTTACCTCTGACTTCCTTAGTTATTTACTTCTTTTATGTGACATCTTCCTTCTTTTTGCGGACTCTTTATTTATTTTTTCTCTTATTTTCTATCATTGTTTATTCTTATTTTGTTGATATGGAATGAAAAAATGTGGTTGCAACAGATTCCTTCGTTGCTACATTTTCTTCTTCTTTCTTTTGAGCTTCCTAGCGATCTCTTTATTCATCTATGATTCTCCCTGTTTGGGTCCTATTATTATAGGCGAATCGATTCTTCGACTATGGATTTAGCATTTCTCTCGTGATGACGAAATCCTGGCTCAGGTGATTCCTTTTCCTCCCTCCATTCTTGTTGCTCATTTCCCCATCACCTTGCTGCATCCTTCATCCGCTGCATCCTCTCCCCCTTGTCCTTTGTCAGCCTCCATTATCCCGCCTTCCATCCCTGCATGAACAAACTTAGGATAAACAATGCTAGCAATGTAGTTAGTCTAGGTTAAACTAATAAATAAATG
>JZKD02S0029931.1:309115-371072 GCA_000966675.3 Picea glauca | reverse complement strand
TGCTGCAAGCATCAGAAATTTTCATCAGTTCATGCAAGTATTCTTGGATAGGTGGGTAATCAGGGTAAATGTTTTCCTTATCCTAGAAGAGTATGAACACTTGAAAAGAAAGCCATGGGAGACAGTACAACATTTCTCAACCAGATTCAATGATGTGTATCATTCAATACCTGCTGATACAAGGCCACCCCCAGGATCTGCCCACTTGCATTACCCAGATGCCTTCGATCCTGAGATGGCATTTCAATTAAGAGAAAGGAACACTGCAAGCCTCAAAGAAATGCAGAATATTGTTGTTGATGTGGAGACCAACTTGTTGATCAAGAGGTCACAGTTAAAGGACAAAGAAATGGAGCAGTTGAAGTCATCAGAAGATAAACTGGAGATTTTGGCCAGTGCCATGGAAAAGCTGATGCAGAAGATTAACATAAAAGAGGAGCTTGTTGTCCAAAGACATCATGGTCCCTTGATTTCAGAGAAAGAAAGTGTCACAGTTCCCAAACATGTTGCTGCACACCCTTGGTACCATGGTTTGAATAATGATTCGTTCATGTATTCAATTCACAACACAGTCAAAGATGAAGCTCCATCTCAACTTGTAGAGGAACAATTAGCTGATATGATGTGCATGTTTGACAACATTCCTTACTTGGATGGTCCACCCAAGTGGGATCAGTATGATGACGATCAGGAAGCTGAAATAGAGGTTGAATGTTTAGAGGAACCGACAGCATGTCATTGGCATGGAGAAGATCATTTACAGTTCAGGTATGACAATATGCCCATACACAACAGTCATGACAACGATAAGGAATGTGCAGAAAATGTCAAAGTAAGTGAAGACACTTTTCCCTTATGTTGCTCATCTTGTCAATTTATGAAAAGAAACTCTAGGTCAGTTGTAAGCAGTGAAGACAGAAATTTCTCTGACCAATCATTTGAAGATGCCATTAAGGATATGGAGACTGTTTTAAACCCAGGATCGCAGCCCTTGACCTACATTGATTTTCAAATTCTTGATGAAAGCTTAGAGCCTGAGAAAAATTACGAGTTAATCCAAAAGAACTATGTGCCATTGTGCTTTAATTCCTTTCGGATTTTGAAGAAGACTCTTGGACAAGTGTTGAAGGATGAATACAGAAACAAGAAGGAAATTTCATTTGAGTCAATGCAACAGTCTTGTCAGTCTTTTCAGGATCCAATAGTTGATCGGTTGGATGGCCTGTGTGGTCAAGGTATTCCTTCATCATCCAGATATGGGATAAAACGTTGTTATGATATTGACATGGTCAGGCAATCAGATTCTTTGTCTTTTGCAGCAGAGGCATCATTTCAGAAACCATCAGAGCATCCACAGTCATATGAGGAAGTGTTGAAAGACACAGAAGGCATAGGTGAAAAATCGAGTTTTGATGCAGAGTTGTTTGAAGTTGAAAATCAAAAGATGGGCCAAACCTATATTGATCCTGTAGCTACCTATATGGAGAAATTTTTTAATACATGATATTTTTCCATTGCCCATGTTTTCCCTGTTGTTCGGGTTTATCCAAGCCTATGCAAGGGAAAGCCCGGTGGAAGTTACTCTCAAGCATGATTAACAGACTTATTTCTGAGTCTCATCACAGACAGTGAGAGAACAGAGCCACTAAATCAACTGTTGGATTGGCTCTATTGGCATTTTTCCATTACCTAGTTGAGCAATGATTGCAGTAGGGTAGGTAGGAAAAAAATGAATAAGCTCAGCACTTCGAGCATCTCTTTTCAAATAGTGTTTATTTTCATTTGGTTTCAGTTGCAAGATCAAAACATGTACAAGTTGCAGAATAAGGTTTTGGGACCAGCCCAATGGATGAAACACCGGTCTGCATGATTCACAGGTCTGTGGTTCTTGACACCTCCTGAAAGAAGCTGCCATCCCCAGGTGGAGCCTATGTTTGGGTCCTATTATTATAGGCGAATTGATTATTCGACTATGGATTTAGCGTTTCTCTCGTGATGATGAAATCCTAGCTCAAGTGATTCCTTTTCCTCCCTCCATTCTTATCGCTCATTTCCCCATCACCTTACTGCATCCTTCATCTGTTGCGTCCTCCCCCTTGTCCTTTGTCAGCCTCCATTATCCCGCCTTCCATCCCTGCATGAACAAACTTAGGATAAACAATGCTAGCAATGTAGTTAGTCTAGGTTAAACTAATAAATAAATGACTATTTAATAATTAATTAATTATTAATTAAGTTAGTAACTAGGTTAGTAAATAAGTTAGTAATTAGGATTAGTTTAACAATAAAAAAAACTTATGTTAAAAACAAATTAAATAAACTCAAAATATTTAAAAAACATTCAAAAAACATTAAAAAACAAAAAGTAATAAAATATATATAAAATACAAAACAAATAAAACAGAACAAAATAATATAAAACATAATAACAAAAACATAAAAACAAACCAAAATATAACAAAAATTAAAAATATTAAAAACATTAAAAAACATATGAAAAAGCATTAAAATATAACAAAAATATWAAATATTAAAAAACATTAAAAATAAAACTAAACTAACTTATCCTAAGTCCTAMCCSCACGTACCCTCTACCCCACCTACCCCACTCAACACCCACCTACSTCATAYTCCACCCATGTCCCCCCACCTCACGTCACCCTCACCTCACCATCCACTCACTCCCCATCCCCCTACGTCATCTCCCACTATCCCCTCCACACTCCTGCCTACACCTTACCCCCATGCACCTTCCATTACCCGTGCCCCCCATCCACTTACCACAAAATAATCAACTCACCATATTCAATTCCGGACCCCCTCGTGAGTTCGACATTTAACGAGGAGGGGGGGCGGGTCCGGAATCATAAATAAACCTCATACAAATTTGAACGGCCCGGATTTAAGCACCGAAATAGACGAACCAGGTTAAATTCCGGACCCCCCCCCCGGGCGATCGACATTTAATAGGGGGGGGTCTGGAATACCGCTCTCCCGCTAAAAAACCACTTTCCCTCATTTTTACCCTTTTTTGCCTATTTTACCATGTCCTCTTCCAGGTCGATTTTTGAGCAAACGGAGACGAATTTTAAAAATCCGAGAGAGGTTTTTGCTTAGAATGGGCTGAAGAACAAAAACCTCTTCCAGTTTTTTCAACGGAGTCACGAGAATAGAGCATCGAAGACGTCTTCGAGGCCTATTTTTCCAGATTTTCCATTTTCCGTTTGAGTCCCAATCTTTCAGGAGCTTTTACGGCCAGATGGGGACGAATTCGGCGAAACAAAAAGAGGTTTTTGTCCAGAACATGCCCATATACAATAAAATATTTCAGTTTTCTCCCAAGTTTCATAATTGAATAGAAAGTCACGTCTGATCGGACCCCTGTTTTGCAGAAAAACGGTCCATTTTTCATGGCAGAAAACTCCAAATTTTGTGGGAGTGGTGGCCATTTTTGGCCGAGGCGGTTAAACCGACCCTCGGAACTTGATGAGGAGATATATCCTATTTATTGATAGGATTTTAATGTAAAATGTTTCGACCTGTGAGGTTCCTGGACCGGACTGTGGGTCATGCATGACCAGAAGACTTTGTTATTCTCTGTAACTTTGAGATGAGCAATCAACAATGAACATATTTTCTTTGACAGGATTCTTGTGTGGTGAGATTGGTGGTATTTTTCTCTGTTAATATTTTTCCTGTGATCATTATGTTTTTGTTCAGTTTTTATTATCAAAAGGAAAGTAATAAAGGTAGAATTTATCAGCTGATACTCTGCCTCTCGGCTTTTGATGATCTTTATGTTTTCTGCAAAAGCTTAGTTCAGGAATTCGTAACTGCTCCTTCGCCTAGCTTTTCCTCACCTATTTTTTCCTCAAATCCATACCATTAAAACTCAATTCGATCCAATATTGCTACTACCTTTCCCTGTGAGAGAACTTTGTCCAGAGCTGAGAATGAATCTCCTTCTTTAAAGTGCAGACCCCATTTGCCCAATGGCCCTCCTTGTTGTTCCAAAACAATCATTTAAAAACCCCAACCCATGTTCTTCATAACTAGCCTAATACTTCTTCATACAAAGCTATATCCGATAGAGATATCCCTCTCTGAGTCTTGGAGGGCTAGATCCAAGACTCGAAGTGGTTCCGATGTTGCCTCTGTGATTGCCTTTCACCCTTGGGAAAATTACAGAGCGCTAACACTCCCTAGGGTTTTTCCTTGCCTCCTGGAAATGACCTCATCATATGTCTTGGAACCAAAATGGACTTCCTCTTATTCCCATGTGGTCGATATGTATTCCCATGGGATAATATACTTATTATAGTGCTCCTTGACCACTTTATTTAGCTCATTCCATTTTAATCGTTCTTCTCCAAAGCAGTACGATGGTAACGACTCCACTTCATCTTGAGATTACTTGGTGGTTTCGAATGAGTAGGAGTCAATCCATAGTGGGATCAGGGGCCAAATATATTTCTTGTCTCAGTAGAGCAATGCCCCAACTCCATTGATCATTGTTTGGTAGGACACTTCTTGGAGCATCAATTATTCTAGGACAAATATGAGGAGTACATGCGGATATTTGATGGTTCTGTATATTTTGATGTGCGTTTCATGCTCTATTAAGTACCAATATCCTATCCTTTTGATTACCACTAATTCATTTTCATTCATATAATGGGGCTAGGAAGTGGTCACATATCTTATGGTACTCTGTCATATACTTGTTCTCCTAGAGAACTTTCTAGTAGATGTGGATGTTTGGGTCCATTGGCTTCCATTCCCATCCCATATTGGGATATTGGTGTGCCACTCACATGATGTCCATAATATATGAGGACATGTGAAAATCCATAAATGTTCTAGGATCATCTTCCTTAGTGGTTGTGATGGACTTTATTAAGTTTGATGAGAATATGTCATCCTAGTTGAATGGAAATCCTTCATATGCATAGTAGTTCATTAGTGTCATGTGTGACAAAGTAAATTTGGAAGCGTATGGATCTCCATATAATCTATAGAGCATAGCCATGATGTATTGATATGGCTTCCTTAGTGTGGTGGTGGGGTACCCGTCAGTCAGTCTATGTTTGAATTATTTGGCTGGTTTGTACTAGATGAAAAACAAGTCTTTTTCTGTGTGCTTAAATCCACCAATAATTTCATCATCGAAATTTCGGGTTCCCTTCTCTAGATGGTAAAATTTCTCTAGATCGGTTGGCTGGAACAAAGATATGGGATCTTCCCTAGCATTGTGTACGTACCTCTTCTCCAATTTTACATGCTTGAGAATCCAAGCAATGATGTCTGCATAAGGAAATACTACAACGGGCTAATACTATGTGTAATCCTAATTTCTGATATTTCTAAAAACTTTAAGCTCATCTTATTCTTCAGCATTGATGAGGAAATTATTTTTTTTAAACATTTGAAAGACGTTGCCTCATTTGAGTGAGTCTCCTCCTTTTTCTAGGAGTCTTGTTGTATCATCATAAATAGATCCAGTGATTTTAGGTCCATCTTCATGTTGGCTACCACTCCCAAAGGCCTATGTGGTAGGTGATTTTCTTGTTACCATCTTCTGTGGGGACATTTTTTAACCTAAAACACATAGTAAAAATTATCCCAAAACAAAAAACCAGGTGAGAAAATAAGCATGATCGGATCAGGAGCTGCAAACAATAAAAGATAAGCATGAAAAAAAAATATTCTTGTGTAACCCATGTGTCAAGTATTGGAAGAGTCACTTGTATCGATGTTCAGAAAGAGATCATCATCTGAGGATGGAAATATGATTGGTGACTTTATGAGAGTTTAAATTTTAGCAAGGGATCAAGTGAAGAATCTAGGCAAGTTCATGAAGCTTAATGTTATCTTAGTGAATGGAGGAATATTTGAGATTAGATCACTTGGTGGAACTACTACGGAGAGTACTGAAACATTTCATGGCAATTCCTCCAGTGAAGACTAGAGGTGATCGTTTAAAGTCCTCCGGTGGACACTACCATATTTTGTAGAAAGTCCTTCAGTTTTAAACTGAAGGAAATTGTGTTAGTTCCTTTGGTTGGCACCAATGACAATGACACAAAGTTATTCGGAGAGGACCAGAGGAAATATTGTAAAGTATTCATGACTCTATTAGTGAAGATCATGTAGAGTGTTTCATTGAAAGATGGAGATGATAATGTTAAGTTCCATAGAGACGATTGGAAGCGATATTACCAAGTCCTTCAAACAAACCAGCCATGGTAATATTAAGTACTTCAGTAAATACTAGAGGAAATATTGTAAAGTCTTCATGAGACTATTAGTGAAGATCGTGTAGAGTATTCCGGTGAAAGCTGGAGATGATAATGTTAAGTTCCTCGAAAAGGACTACAAGCGATCTTACCAAGTCCTTCAAATAAACTGGCCATATTAATATTAAGTAATCCGGTGAAGACCGAAAATGATTATTCCAAGTGCTCTGGAGAACAACGGTGATGATATTTTAAAAATCTATGGTGAGGATCGAATAAGATAACATGAAGTCCTCCGTATGAACCAGAAACAATCCCATTAAGGCCTTTGATGAAACTGGAGGTGATCACACAATGACCCATGGTAACTATTGGAGGGGATCTTGTAAAGAGCTCTAGATGGAACAGAAACAATTATGTAAAGTTTGTCTATTTCCACCAGTGTCATTTTTCAAAGTGTTTATCTTACCACTAGAAATGATTATGCTAAGCCCTCTAGAGAAAAAGGACATCTAAAAATTGGCGAAGTCTAGAAAAAATATGCTTGATTTTAGGGCTTGAGAGTTGGAGGTTCGGGCAACTGATATAGGGATTTAGGGAATTTGATCTCGTGTGATTAAGGTTAGGGTGAGGAGAGGCTAAGGTTTGATCCAACAATGAGGAAGAAAAATTAATAGGGCATCGATTATGAACTGAGGGAGAGTTGTGAGGGATTGGCTTGCGACTGGAGGCAAGGGAAACTCAAATTTTGGGAATGGTGAGTGTAGTTACGGCCTTTAAAATTTTATTATATCCCAAAATTTGGGCATACCCTAGTACCACATTGGATTATGAGGAAAACAGTGGTATAGGGCCAAATGAAATCTAAGGAAGGATACGATTTAGGGAACGGGAGATTGAGATATGGTCGAGGTCGATGGGTACTATAGTCAGGGTTTTGCATGGAAGGAAGGTGAAAGGGTCATCGATGAAAAAGGTTCCAGTCAAGGAAAAGTCATTGGGGGCCAATGTTTGAAGGGATGGTCAAATCTAAAAAATCCAAAAATAAATACCTATAGAGAATGTTGGCACAGAGGCAGACCGAGGGTCACTCATATCTGGGCAACGCTGCTTCGAAGGCCTCAAACTTAGCTCAAGCTACCTCGACTTGTTGCTTTTCCTGAGCTTCCTTCTCAGCAAACTCTTGGATTATTTTCTCTGTAACAGGCCCTTCTAGGTGTTATTCCACTGTTGCAACGACTTGGTCCAGTACAGAGCCTTGTGCTTCGATCTCTTCAAACACCGTGCAACATTCCTCTTGCATCGGTTGTAGCCTCTATGTGACTTCCAATACTCTGCCCTGGATGGTAGTAATATACTGCTGGGCCATGCACTATTATTGTGATCTCTTCATTCTCTCGACTCTAGTCAGTGACTTCATTTGCGCTTCAACTATTAGTGTTTGTTGTTGCGCCTCCTATAGCTACACTTCCAACTTCCTAAACTCTGGATCTTTCGTGAGGCATTCATAGGTCTGCGCTTTTATGTTTCTTAGCTTCTTTCATTCTGAGGTGAGGGATCTGATCCTTTCCACTATGCTATTAGCGACTTCCTCCCTTTGATATCACACTTCCTGCGGAGTGCTTGGTACTGCTTGAAGCTCCAACTCCATTACTCTTTCTTGAAGTTGTTGGATGGCCTCAACGAGCTTCATCACTTGAACCTTGACTGCCTCATATTCCTCCTATGCCAAGCCTGGAACAGAGTGAAGTTCTTTGCTCACCACTTCTTTGA
This sequence comes from Picea glauca, assembly GCA_000966675.3. Taxonomy (NCBI): domain Eukaryota; kingdom Viridiplantae; phylum Streptophyta; class Pinopsida; order Pinales; family Pinaceae; genus Picea; species Picea glauca. Next base: position 363,063 of record JZKD02S0029931.1, on the reverse strand, counting down.
CTGTAGTCTACTCTGTGAGCAGCTGGTCCTTTTCCCTCTACATATTCACTTTGTCTTCCTCAAGCATCGCTCATAACTCATTTTTTTTTTCTCACATGCAGTTACACAGTACCATGTAACTTGTAGTTGATCTAAGATATATTATTTCTCTTTCTTCATGGCTTCGGTAGCCTTCTCCTTCTCTTCTTGGACTCGCTAAAGTCAAGCCTATGTTGCATCTGCCAATCTTCGAAGTTGTTATGGCTCATCCCCCAACTCTGCAGTCTCTGACGAGGAAGGCGCGGTAGGGAATGTGTAGACTGAATGAATAGCTTCCTGTACTTTGCTCAATTCATTTTCTATTATGTCATATAGTTTGTCCTTCTTTGTTCCATATCTCTACAGGATGTCCTCAGAAGCATCCTCCATCGCTCTACAGACTATATTAATGTCATCCTCTGTGAGTGTGGCCTCCATCTGAGGTTTACTAGTGTAGGTCTTCTTTCTTACTGAGGGTTTATGCAGAGAAACCTTCCTCTTCTTCAGTGTTTCTATCTCGGTAGGGGGATCCTTCAGCGATGTAAATTCACCTTCTCCTTGTTTTTATCCTTCATCCCCTCCTCCTTATTTTTTTACTTCGTCTCCTCCTCCTATGGGTGAGCTAGATCATTTGTCTTCTAACATGTTGTCTTCTTCATCGGTCTGTACATCCTGGACTTCCTCCTTTTTCTTCTTCTTCTTCGCACTTGTATGTCCTGTATGTTCGAACCGAGTGACCAAGGGGATTCCTATGATGTTGGGGTCAGAGAGTTATGCATTATCAACTGGTATAAGGAACTATGTTGGCCACTCCTTCTTGATCTACTCCATATCTTCATCTGTCATCTTATAATAGGACTGTAACTCTTCCTTTCTCTCATCCTTGCATGCAGTGATATAAATAAAGTGTCATTCTATGCAGAACTTCGCTAGTGGTCTGTACTGGTGCAAGGTGTGTAGTGTCATGCGCGGGAACGACTCAATGGAAACCTTAAGTTGTTGATAGTAGGCATGGAACACTGCAACTACCATTTCTTTGACATATAATTTGTATACAATAAAGTTGAGAACCTCGCGGCCAACCGTTTCTGATGGTTCTATCTCCGGGAATGTGCTTCCCTCTGGCATTTTCCAAGAGACAAATGAAATTAGCACAAGTAGCCAGCTAAAGTTGAACTCATATCCCTGATTTTTCACTTCATGATAGTCTTTCTCAATCTCATTGATGAGGTAACTCGCCCAATTCATTTGCATCCCCTCCACGTATTTTCCTACGAGGTCCACTACGAACCCGGTGACCTACGTGGGGTGATTCTTTCTTACAAGCTTGTCAACTATGAGTTAGAAAGAGAGGCACACTGTGCCATCCTGGATAGAGGCTACCTTGTAGCCTCTCTTTCCCTTCTCAACTTCGCCATATGCCTCATTTATGCACTATGCCAGGGAGTGATATGAAGTCTTCGCTGGGTAGAACTGTTGAGGGTCAGGTCCCTGCATGCTCAATCCTATGATCAGGTGGATCAACATTGGATCCACTGTAATTCACCTATAAGTCCATGGGTATCCACCATGATAGCATGAAAAGAGGAGTTTAACACAAGCGTTAACCTCCTGATGTCGACCAAAATGAGGGATCTTCATGATGTTTAGTATCGTGGACTGCATGAGATCCTTTATCCAAGGCTAGAAGACTATGCAAGGCTTCTTCCCAATCATCTTCAACAAATATGTATGGGGTGTAAGCATCGCGTAGTTCTTTCTGTCTCCTAGGTTGAAATCACTATTCTTTAGAGGTGGGATCTGTCCCAACTGGCTTCTAGCTATGTGTATCCCCTTCGGGATGTATGCGGTAATCAAAGTGTACTCAAAATCCTATGGGATGTTTTCACAGTTGATTGCGCCAACCAAAGGAGGGATATAATCTAGTAAGATCAATGGGATCTACTTCACATTAGCCAGATCATCACAATACTTACTTTGCTTCTCAGTCGCAGGGTTAGTACGGCCTGAACTTCGTCCAATCAAAGGGGAATCCTAGAGTCCCCTATTCGACGATGCCTGAACACCTTCAGACATAGCTCTATCATCCATAAACTTCTTAAGAACTTCTTCGATGGATTTCTCTAACTCAGTCTATTCGCCCAACATTCTCTCTTTTAATCGGATAGGTTGGGGTAAGTGAATGGATAGATGAAATAAACAATGGATGGCGATGTCTAGGTTCTGAAATCAAATTTCAACACGCAATCAGTTCTCAAATAATAATGGGAGGAAAAAATTGGTCCCATCACAGCATCAGACGGGTTAAATAAGTGAGCATCGTAACGGATTCTTCCAACGGGTAGGACTACTTCCATCAATGTGAATATGTGCATTATGGTGCGGTCTCAATGTCCTAAATGTGGTCTATTCACCCATAAATGCATCTCCTAGTCGTTCTGGAGCATTGTTGGCATAGGGGCAAACCCAGGGTTCAACGCTTCAACAGTGCACCAACAAAACCCAAACTACCACCCCTTTCAGAAACACCTGCGAAGAAGGTGAAGTCTCACCCGAGGTAGAGGCAGAGGGGGGTTACAGGACTCAAGTTTCTGTAACCAAGATGGGACATAGATCTGTAATTATAACACATCGCAAATTACTTAGGAACAATAGACATTAATTCATTATCTTTATTCACATCGCAGATCTAACCCTAAGTACAGTTTGACGCAATAACTATGACCAAATATACATCTTACTTAGCATCAGAAGTTATATCTAACACATTCAATCATAAAAAAATCACTAAGCATTCATATATCTATCTATCATTCATAATAATCAATGCACTAAGAATATCTACAACATAAATATCACAACACAAAGAAAAACATTAACACTTGATATACGTGGTTCACCCCAGTGTGGGGCTACGTCCACCAACTGCTTCCTCTTATTTATTAGGCTTCAATCTCTTACATTCCTCTGCTCCTGTGCACTAAGCCATAAAGCCAAGATTCGCACCAGACATGTTATCTGTGCACTATGCACTAGATCCACCTTCCCAAAATCAGGTCAAGGTACAGAGCCAACTCCTCTACTAAGCACAAAGCCTTACATACATGGTCTATTGCACAAAGAAACTCAGAACTACTTGCCTCTGGCACTTAGCTACATACTACTTTGCTTGCACTAAGCACACTTCACTACCTCTACATTACATTCCTTTCTATATATCCTTTTACAAAAATGCCTAATCATGGGTAAACCCATGGGCCGACATCCCATAGCCCATTACATAAACCCTAATGAACCCCTTGTTGGGTCCACAAAGCAAGTGAGATCCTGTGATCTCAGCTCTGCCTGGGCACTCCATCTTCGACTAGCCTGTCGATGTCCAAAAATAGGTCAAACATTACCAATGTTCCCTCAAAACTTGGTCGAGGGCCAACATGCCCCTAACACTCACCTGTGACTCATCTCGTGTCACTCAGATTTGGGCAATGTTGATTCAAAGGCCTCGAGCTGCCTCGACTTATTGCTTCACATGAGCTTCCTACTTAGTGAACTCCTAGATCATTTTCTCTGTAACAGGCCCTTCTAGGTGTTGTTCGACTGTCACAACCACTTGGTCCAGTTGTGAGCCTTGTCCTTCGATCTCTTCAAACACCACATAGGCTTCATCTTGCACCAGTTGTAGACTCTATGTAACTTCCATTACTCTTCCCTAGATGGTAGTAATCTGATGTTGGAGCGCGTGTTGTTCTTGTGATCTCTTCATTCTCTCAACCATGGTGAGTGACTTCATCTGCACTTGAACTATCAGTGGCTATTATTGTGCCTCTTGTAGCTACACTTCCAACTTCCTAAGATCTGGGTATTTTGTGAGGCATTCGTAGGTATGTGCGCTTTTGTTTCTTAGTTGCTTACATTATGAGGCAAGGACTCTGATCCTTTCCACTTCTCTTTTAGTGTCTTCCTCCCTCTGGTCGTGCACTTCCTGTGGAGTGATAGGTACTGCTTGAAGCTCCAACTCTGTTAACCTTGCTTGAAGTTGTTGGATGGCCTCGGTGAGATTCATCACTTGGACCTCAACTACCTCATGTTCCTCCTATGTCAAGCCTGGCATAGAGCGAAGTGATTTTCTCACTACTTCCTTGAAGGTAATCTTCTCTATGAGCAGTTCATCCTTTTCCCTCTGTATCTTCTCCTTGTCTTCCTCAAGCATTGCCTCAAACTCATCCTTTCATTTTCGTACACAGTTACATAGTACCGTGCAACTCGTAGTTTCTCTAAGATATCCTCTTTAGCTTTCTTCAGGGATTCTATATCCTTATATTTCTCCTCTTGGACTCACTGAAATCGAGCCTCTGTTGCATATACAAGTCTTCTAAGTTGGGCAGGTTCATCCCCCAACTTTGTAGTCTCTAACGAGGAAGGCACAGTAGAGACTGCGTGGACTAAACAAATAGCTTTTTATACTTCTCACAACTCCCTTTCTATCCTGCCATATATTTCATCCTGCTTCACTCCATATCTTTGCATGATTTCCTTAGAAGCATCCTCCATTTCTCCCCGGACTAGGCTTATATCATCTTCTGTGAGGGTGGCCTCCATCTAGGGTTTACTGGCACGGGTCTTCTTTCTTGTCGAGGGTTTTTGTAGAGAACCCTTCCTCTTATTTTGTGTTTCTATCTCGGTAGGGGGGTCCTTCGGTGATGTAACTTCACCTTCTCCTTTCTTTTCTCCTTCTTCCCCTCCTCCTTCTTTATTTACTTCATCTCCTCCTCCTCATGTGGATGATCCAAGCCCACTTTCATCTGAGGCATTTTCCTCTTTGTCAGTCTCTATGTCTTGGACTTCCTCCTTTTTCTTCTTCTTCTCCACACTAGTCTATCCATCATGCTTGACCCGAGTGACCAAGGGACTTCTGATGATGTCAGGGTCAAAGAGTTTTGCATCATCGATCGGTACAAGGAACTATGTCGACCATTCCTTGGTGATCTCCTTCATATCTTCGTTGGTCAGCTTATAGTAGGACTGTAATTGCTCCTTGCTCTCATCCCTGTGTGCAGTGATATAAATGAAATGTCGATCTACACAGAACTTATCTAATGGTATGTACTGGTGAAATGTTCATGGAGTCATGCGAGGGAACTATTCTATGGAAACATTCAGTTGCTAATAGTAGGCGTGGAATATTGCATTTGACTACCACTTCTTTGACATGTCGTTCGTGTACCATAGAGTCGAGAACTTCACGTCCAATGGCTCCAAAGGTTAAATATATAGGAAGGTAGCTTCTTCCGGCATTTTCCAAGTGACAAATGCGATCAACACCAGCAACCAGCTGAAATGGAACTCATATCCTTGATCCTGCGCTTCGCGGAATTCTTTCTCGAGCGCATTGATGAGGTATCTCACCCAGTTCATTTGCATCCCCTCATTGCACTTCCTTGCAAGGTCCACCATGAATCTAGTGACTTGCGTGGGGCGGTTCTTTTTGACGATATTTCCGGCTATAAGTTGGCAAGCAAGGCACACTGTGCCATCCTGGATAGAGGCTACCTTGTAGCCTCGCTTTCCCTTCTCAACTTCCTCATATTCCTCCTTTATTTGGTGTGCCAGGGAATGATATGAAGTATTCCATGGGTAGAACTATTGAGGGTCAGTTCCCTGCATTCTCAGTCCTATGATCAAGTGGATCAATGTCATATCCATAGTAATGCGCCTGTCGAGCCACAAGTATCCTCTGTGATAGCACGATAAGAGGAACTTAATGCAAGCGTTAACCTCCTGATGTTGGCCAAAGTAAGGAATCTTCATTACGTTCAATATCGTTCACTGCATGAGCTCCTTAATCCATGGTCAGGAGACTATGCGAAGCTTCTTCCCAATTTTCTTCATCAAGTATCTATGTGGTGTGAGCATCACGTAGTTCTTTCTGTCTCCAAGGTTGAAATCCTTTTTCTTCAAGCATCAGATCTGTCCCAACTAGATTCCTTCTACACATATCCCCTTTGGGATGTATGCAATGATCAATGTATACTCGAAGTCCTATGGAATTTTGTCACGGTTAACCGTGCTAGCCAAAGGCGGAATGTAATCGGGTAAGATTTATGGGGTCTGCTTCGCATTAGCCAAATCATCACGATGCTTAATTTTCTTCTCAGTAGCAAGGTTAGTAAATTTCGAGTGACATCCAGTCGAAGGGGAATCCTGTAGTCCCCTGGTCAACGATGCATATATTCCCTCGGACATAGCTTTATCAACCATAAACTTCTTCAGAACTTCTTCAATGGATTTCTCTAGCTCAGTGTGATCGATCGACATTCTCACTGTAAACAAATAAGTTTGGTTAGGTGAACGGATAGCGGGGTAAAAAACAAATGGCGAGGTCTGATATCAAATCTCAACACACACAATTAATTCATTTCTTGTCTCGGATAATCACAGGTAGCAAAAATTGGTCCCAGCGCAGTGTCTGATAGGTTAAATAAGAAAGTGTTGTAACAGATTCCTCCAATGAACAGGAATGCCTCAATCAATATAAATCAGTTTGTTGTGGCACGATATCAACATCCCAATCATGCTCTATTATCCCATAAATTTGTTTCTTATATGTTCAAAGTGTCATTCTAATGGTCGGGGTGCCTCCAACGGTCATTTAGCTTCTCCAAGTCAAAATCGCATTCTGCGCGGTTCTGTTGTTCCAACGAGGTTCTCCTGCGAAGTTCCAATATGTGAAATCTTCCATTTGTTCTATGTAAATTCTTGTAGATTTTCCAACTAAGCCTTATTCTTACTGAGCTTCCTTGCCTTCTTTCCTATTATTTGATTCTCTTTAACTATTTATGGATTTATCTTTCCATTCTTATTCTTATCTTCTCTTAGCGAAGTGACTTTGTGTTGGTGATGTGCTCTCAAAGGGTTTGAAGTTAATATCCCTTATCTTACTATTTCTTCGGTGGACATACTTATTTCTTGTATGGATAGGTCCTACAAACCTTCTTGCGTTCTTTCAACCTCAATAGCTAATTCTCTGGTCTTTTGCTGCTTCAAATTATCCTCTCCTACTTATAACAATCGATCTACTTTTCTAGCTATGAAGTCCCTTAGTTATTGATTTTTATTTTCTGTAGCTTCTTCCTCTAATTTCCTTTTGATCTGATCTTTCTCAATACAAGTCTTTCCTAACAAAAGAGGGAATGGGGCAATGTTCTCAACAAACTTAATAACTTCAAATTCTTCTTCTGTCGACGTTCCATGGATGATATCAAGTACATTAGAAACTCTTCCACATAGGGTTATTGTCTCTCCTTTGAACAAGCCTATCCTTCCTAATGAAGGTATCATAGTAGGCTTTCCCAATATTTCCCAACGTATTTCTATCATAATATTCACTTGTGTCTCCTCATCCAAGACACAGTCTATGTCAAAGTCTCATATTCTTGTATCTATGTGTTGTTTTTCTTTCAAGATCTCTGGTAAAATGACATCTTTGTGATCATCCATTTTTTCTTTTAATTGTACTAATGTAGTCTAAACTTTCTCTAATTCTTTCTGATCTTCTAACATGCTCTTATTCTCTTGACTCATGTTCATTCTTTCAACTTTAGCAATCATCCTTGGGAAATCCTCAACCTCATGACCAACAATTTTACAAAAAATACAAATAGGACCTATACCAGGACATTCCTTAGCAAGATAACCCGGTCTTCTGTAGTTATAACATAATGTCAATCTTCTCCTTCTCTTGTAAGTTCCCCAACTTTTCTTGTACTGCGCACTAGGATCACAATGTTGGACCTGCAATCTGCAAGAATTCTTTCTAGGTTCCTGCATACACTTATTAGTCCAAAAATTCTTTCTATGCATAGGAATAACATATCTTTCTCTAGTTCTATCAAATTTATTCAGATCAATTCTTTCTTCTAACTGTACCCTAGCTTTCAGACTAGGACATAATCTATCAAACATATCTAGATTCATGCTTCTGAAACAAAACTTTCCACTTATCTTACTCTATCAAAGCACACAACTTTACCTTTTTCAAGATCTTACCTCTTTTTCTTCAGATCAGTTTTCTTTCTTAGCACAAAGCTTCACAATTCAAATAGAATATTGTGCACTACAACAGTAGATCTATGCACAGAGCTTCTATTTTCTTTTAGTTCCCAGTAATCATAGTTTCAGGTCCTGACAACGGAACCATTTGTTGGAACAGGGGAAGACCTAGGGTTCAATGCTTCAAGAGCACACCAACAAAACCCTAACTACCAACCCTTTCGACAACACCTACGAAGTAGGCAAAGTCTCACCCGAGGTAGAGGCAGGGGGGTTACAGGACTCAAGTGTCTGTAACCAAGTTGGGGCACAGATATGTGATTATAAAACCTCTCACAATACTTAGGAACAACACACACTAATTCATTAGCTTTATTCACATCGCAGATCTAACCCTAAGTATAGGTCGACGCAGTAACTATGACCAAATATACATCACACTTAGCACCCGAAGTTAGATCTAACACATTCAGTCGTAGAAAAATCACTAAGCATTCATATATCTATATATCATTCATAAAAATAAATGCACTAAGAATATCTATAGCATAAATATCACAGCATAAAGCAAACCATCAACACATAATATATGTGGTTCACCCTAGTGTGGGGCTGCGTCCACCAACTGCTTCGTCTTCTTTATTGGGCTTCAATCTCTTACATTCCTCTGCTCCTGTGTAATAATACATAGAGCCAAGATTTTCACCGAACAGATGATCTGTGCACTGTACACTAGAACCACCTTCCCAAAATCAGTTCAAGGCACAGAGACAACTCCTATACTAAGCATAGAGCCTTGCATACACAGTCTGTTGCACAAAGCAACTCAGAACTACTTTCCTCTTGCACTTAGCTAGATACTACTTTGCTTGCACTAAGCACACTTCACTACCTCCACATTACATTCCTTCCTATAATACTTTTACAAAAATTCCTAATCATGGGTAAACCCATGGGCCGACATCCCATAACCCATTATATAAACCCTAATGAACCCCTTGTTGGGTCCACAAAACAAGTGAGATCCCGCGATCTCAACTCCACCTAGGTGCTCCATCTTTGACTAACCTGTCGATGTCCAAAAAGAGGTCAAACCCAACCAATTTTTCCTCAAAACTTTGTCAAGGTCCAACAAGAATCATTCGAATGGTCGGGGAGCCTCCAACGGTCATATAGCTTCATCGAGGCGAAGTCCCATTCTACGTGGTTCTATTATTCCGGCGAGGTTTAAATCTTGCAAACCTATCTTCTGTGAAGTCTTGTCTGTACTTTCCTATAGCTTTTCTAACTTGGATTTCTTCTTACTGAGCTTCCTTACCTTCTTTCCTGTGATCTGAGCCTCTCTGATTGTTTCTAAATTTCTCTTTCCATTCTTATTCTTATCTTCTCCTAGCATGGTAGCTTCGCGCTGCTAATGTGCTCTCGTAGGGTTCAAAGGTAATATCTATTTTCTTCTTAACTCCGGGGTGAGTATTCTCCTCTATTGCATGGATATGTCCTTCAAACCTTCTTGCGTTCTTTCAACCTTGACAGTTAATTCTCTTGCCATTTGTTGCTTCGACTCAACTTCTCATTCTTTTATCAATTGATCCATTTTTCTAGCTATGGAATTCCTTAATTCTTTCTTTTTATTTTCTATAGATTCTTCCTCTGCTTTCCTTCTAATCGGATCCTTCTCGATCCAAGTCTTTCCTAATAAAAGTGGGAATGGGGCATTGTTCTCAACAAACCTAATAACTTCAAATTCTTCTTATGTCGATGTTCCATGGATGATAACAGGTACATTAGTAACTCTTCCACGTAGGGTTATCATCTTTCCCTTAAACAAGCCTATTCTTCCCAATGAAGGTATCAGAGTGGGATTTCCCAATTCCAAAGTCCTTTCTGTCATAATATTCACTTATGTTTCCTCATCCAAGACACAGTCTATGTCGAAGTATCATATTCTTTCACTTATGCATTTCTTTTCCTTCAAGATATCTGGTAAAATGACATCTTTGTGATTATTCATTGCTTCTTTTAACTGTACTAATGTAGTTTGAACTTCCATTGATCCTTCTAACATGATCTTATTCTCTTGATTCATGTTCATTTGTTCAACTTTAGCAATCATCCTTGGGCAATCCTCAGCTTCATGACCAACAATTTTACAACAAAGAAAAATAGGACCTGCACCAGGGAATTCCTTAGCAAGATGTCTTGGTATTTTGCAATTATAACATAGTGTCACTCCTCTCTTCCTCTTGTATGTTCCCCATCCTCTCTTGTACTACACACTAGGATCATAGTGTTGGACCTACAATCTGCAAAAATTCTTTCTAGGTTCCTGCATCCACTTATTAGTCCACAAATTCTTTATATGCATAGGAATAACATATCTTTCTCTATTTCTTTCATATTTATTCAGATAAACTCTTTCTTCTAACTGTACCCTAGCTTTTAGACTAGGACAAAATCTTTCAAACATACCTAGATTCATGCTTTCGAAACAAAAATTTCCACTTATCTTACTCTTATCAAAGCACAAAGCTTTACCTTTTTCAAGATGTTACCTTTTTTTTCTTCAGATCGGGTATCTTTCTTAACACAGAACTTCGTAATTCAATTATATTATTGCGCACTATAGCAGCAGATCTACACACAGAGCTTATCTTTTCTTTCAGTTCCCAACAATCACAGTTTCAGGTCCCGGCAACGGAACCATTTGTTGGCACAGGGGCAAACCCAGGGTTCAACACTTCAACAGCGCACCAAAAAAACCCTAACTACCGGCCCTTTTGGCAACACCTGAGAAGAAGGTGAAGTCTCATCTGAGGTAGAGGTAGGGGGGATTACATGTTGGAAATATAACTAAGAGGGGGGGGTGAATCAATTATGTATATAAGATTGAAAAAATTTTCCTTTTTTTTATTCTTTCTAGATTATTATTTAATGTGTTGTTGATAACTTAACATGCATAGATATACAATGATCAATCACAAAGAATACACAGAGACACTGTTTTTCCTGAGGAAACCCATAAGGGTGAAAACCTCTTCTTCTTAGGATGTTAATCAAGTTCCAAATTTCATGTACATCAAAGTATTTGAGCTCCAACTCAAATATGAGGCTACAACCTCTTATAGAAAGCTACAACTTGCAGAGATCACCAACTCTCATATTTCTCTAGCACCAACTAGATGGAAGCAAAAACTCTCAGGTTTCTCTAGAACCCACTAGATGGAAGCACCAACTCCCAAAATATCTTCTAGCACCGACTAGAATTTAGAGGATTGCAATTCTCCCTAGCACCACCCTACCACCCTGATTGAATATTACAAAACTTTACTTACTTGCTCTGTCTCTGATATGGTATGTTACAGCTCCATGTATCCTCTGCCTTCTTCAGCTTCTATGCACTATTTTGCTTCTACTTTGATTTCTTTCTATGCTCTTCTCTCTTTTCTTTTTATGCTCAACACCTCTGTTGTTTAGCTTCTCTTCTACCTTTTATCCTTTTTTTCTGCCTCTACATAATATTTACTATGCCACGAATATCCCCTTCATATTATGCACTCTGTCTCAGCATGCCCACATGCATCACTCTAGAAAAAGAATGTTGTATTTTTTGTTTTGGATGTCTTTCTCACATCATGTCCTCTACCTAATCATCGTCCAGACTCTTCATCTTCCCTGGTGGCTATTCTAAATTTGTTCATCATTAACGTGCGTTATCCTAAGATTCTCTGGCTTCTCTGGTAGTGGTAACTCTTTTTATTCTTTGGTAGTTATAGTTAGTCATATTTGTCTTCTTTGGATTATAATCCCCTTCCTTCATGTGACCACCGGCGGTGACCAAATGCATATTCAAAAGGTGCTTTCCGATCTTGGTCTAGTGAGCACTAGCTCCATTTCTCGATATGACCTTGAGCGAAGATCTCATGTGACCACACAATTGTGGGCACATCCAAAGGCGGTTTGAGGGCAACCCACTTTTCGCCCTGCAATTCACTACAGAGCTTCACATGTCCTTTCTCCAAAACCATGGTTTCGATTGCAGCCCACCTTCAACATTGTAAATTTCGCGCATCTTAAATCCCCGCAATGTGATGGGCCGGTCAATCTCACGATATTGATGGTGCTCCTGAACTGACGGATCAGATATAACCTTCTTAAATCAATGAATGTGATTGATTCTGACCTTTCAGTATTCGGGAGTTTCAACTCTCAAATCTCACTTTTCCCATATGAAAATCTTCCGGAGTGGAAGATCTATTGACACCTGTCTCCCTAAATCTACTGTAAGGATCTCCTCTGCGAGTCTGGCCTTCAGGAATTTCAATTCTCAAACTCTCGTTTCTTCCATACGACAATCTTTCAAAGTTGTTGATCTGTAGACACTTGTCCTCCTTAATCGACGGCTCTGCCTTTACTTTGGGGATTTTACCTCCCAACTAGATCAATGGTCCTGTGTCCCCTTTCTCTATCAATGGTCAAGATCTGCTTCACTACTCCAAGCTTTGGAGATTTCAATTCTCAACCTTCACACTCTCGCAAAATTCTTTTAGCCAGAGTCCAAAAATTCTTTCCATGTTTCCTCCTTAAATCAAAGGTCCTCATTTACTTCATGACTTAGGCTTTCAGGAGATTCAACTCCTCTACACTTGATTTCTCCCAGAGTGTTTCACCTGGAGTACACAATCTGTTGATGTGTGTCCTTCTGCAAATTGACGGTCCTCAACTACTTCGGCTCTTCGGGAATTTAGGATGATCGCTGCTTCATTCTCCTCTGGAGTGGTCACATGTTGAATAAGTCATAGGTGATGGAGACCGCTTGTTGTCGGTTAACACTTCCACTTACACTGTTGTTACACATGAAATTTGCACACCTAGGTACCTCTCCCTAAGTGTTGTAAAGTGTCGTATAAGTGTCGCATACACCTTAACACCATGGAATAACCTATGTCACAATCCCTATTCAATGTGGAGGAGGGATATATTACATGAAGGAAAAGAAATACTAAGTACACATGAATTATTATTAATATTCATGGAAAAGAAATTGATTAAGTGAGAAAATCAAGTGCACATGAATTATTATTAATATTCATGAAAAAGAAAGTAACTAAGTGTGAGGATCAACCTCACATTTGGTTTCATATTTTTTAGGGAAGGTGGAGGATCTCATGGATGGTTGAAATATTTCCTCCTTAAAATCCTTTAGAGATATTTCCTCCCCAAAATCCTTAAGAGATATTTTCTCCCTAAATATCTTAGAGATCCCTTTTTTAGTGGATCTGATGAGAGATTCTCTCCATGGTGGTTAAGTATCCAAATCTTATATAATGAGGGATTTCCATGGAGGAGGGGGAATGGAGATTGAGAATTATACCAAACTTATGATCTCAAGAGTGGTATGTCATTTGGAGCATCAACATTTTGCATGTGGACTGTTTAAGAAAGGGTTTGGACAAGGGGGAACTTGATGAAGTTGTTGCACTCACATTTATGGCTATAAGTTTTCTTCATTGTTGTTCTCATTAATGTAATATGCTTGGCCTGTTTATTTCAATTCTGTCTTTGATCCCACATGAATTTGTCTCTAATAGATAGATCTATTTCGAACTAATCTCAGTAGAGTAGGAAGTTGTGTGTACTTGTGTTTGTCTATAGGGCTTATAGAGGAGCATAAGATTGGAGCTCAACTCGGACCGTGAAGGGACAAACACCGGTAAAAGGTACTTCTTTTCTCCTTCCTCCTCACACATTAGTTTATCTAGACCTAAAAGGAAGTCAATGTCGACGATAAGCATCTTCTGTCTTAAGAGTTAAGCTTCTAGCTATCAAGAGGAGATCTACCTATCTACGGGGAGATTTTCCTTCAACAACTGTCCTTCCACTGAACTATATCAACGGTTGAGAATGCACCTGAAGTGATCTTCAGATCAGACGGCTAAGAGTGACTTCAAGCATTTGTACTTCGGGACTTCGAGACTTTTGAAATTTTTTGGTGATGAACCTTCCAAAGTAAATCTCTCGGAGTGACGTAGCTTGCTTACGTCAATTGTTGACATGGCATGAGCCAATTTCCTATTTACACTTGTCACCATATGATTATGCCATGTGTACTTGCTGACATGGTCATCCACATGTCCTTGCTGACATGGTATTCCACATGTCCTTGCTAAGGTTGTCTGCTGACATGGGTGAGATGTGTAGGTAGTGTAGTGGAGTTGGAGGAAGAGCGCGGTAGTGGAGTGTGATGTGTAGCGGGTAGTGGAGTGTGACATCAGAGTGTAGAGGTGGTATGTATGAGTGGTTTGGTGTTTTTCTTGGAGGGGGGGTTAGGCGGTAAGTGGTAATGAGAGAAGGGGGTCCGAGTTGATAAGAAGGTGACACATATGAGGGTCCCACTTGAGAAATACCAGCAACTCAGACCCCCCACCACAGTTAAAGGTAGAAATCTCAGGGGAGTCCGATATGCCATGTCAACCATAGATCTGAGTGCCTGATTATCGATCAATAAGATTAGCATACCTTCTAACTTATCTTTTCCTTCCATTTATTTCAATCTGATGGCTGATGTAAACTTGGGTGATCGAGATCTCATATATCATCCCTTTCTTATCCTGTCCTTCCACTTGAATCAATCTGACAACTGACGGAAATTAGTATGATCGAATTCTCAATCATTTTTCCCCGCTTATCCTATCCTTCATTAATTCAATTCGATGGTTTTTGGTCGTCTGGGTAGGTGATCCAATGGCCATTGTCACTCTTCCTACTAAGCTTATGATCTCACTGAATTTAGAAGGCTTTCTAAGTGTTCATGGGTCTCGACCTTTGCTCCTCCTGCGAGTCCATCTCTTGGACCTTGTCTGTGCTTCTGGAAACCTCTATCTCTTCTGATATTTCTCGTATTCTACACTCTCGAGGTTTGGTTCACTATTGTTCTTTCCATCAATGGCAAGCACATTCTTCCTGTAAACATGCCAACAATCTCCCCCTTTGGCATTGATGGCAAACCTGAAAGGTTGCACTAATTTTCTTAGACCTCCAACTGTAGCATATAGAAAACACCTTTTTCTCCCCCTTTGACATCAATGTCAAAGAAAACGGAGAGTGACTCTATGCTCGCCTTGATCAGATAGACTATTTTAACTTGATAACAGGGTCATGCCCAACTTCTGGCGTAGATACTCAAACTGAGATTTTGTAAGTGGTTTAGTGAAGATATCAACAATTTGATCTTTGGATGGAATATAATGCAAATAAACAACAGTGTTGGTTACCTGTTCCCTAAAGAAGTGATACTTGATAGGTATATGCTTGGTATTGGAGTGAAATATAGGATTCTTTGACACACTAATTGCACTAGTATTATCACAATGAATTGGGATCGATGCATTATACTTTACCTCCAAGTCTGCAAGTGTCTTAATCATCCATAATACTTGGGTACAACAAGTGACAGTTGCAGTGTATTCAAATTTTGTAGTCGATAAGGAAATGGAACCTTTCTTCTTGTCAACCATGCTACAAGAGAATATCCTAAGAAGAATGCACCTCCACTCGTTCTTTTCCTTTCATCCATGCAATTAGCCCAATCAGCATCTGAATATACTGATAGTTGAAAATTCAGATTCCTAGGATACCATAGGCCATATTTCATTGTTCCTTTCAAGTATCTAAATATTCTTTTGACAGTTAACAAATGACCTTGTTTAGGTGTAGCATGATACCTTCCTACCATTCCAACAACATGCATTATGTCTGGATGGGATGTTGTGATGTACAATAGGATGTCTATCATAGACCTATATGAACTCTGATCAACATCAGGTGAGTCATCATCCTTTATTAACTTGCATCCAGTGACCATAGGTGTGCTCATAGGTGTATAATATTCCATTTGAAACCTTTTCAACATTTCTCTTAGATATTTCTCCTGAGAGAGAAATATTCCTTCAGACCTCTAAGTAATTTGCAGACCAAGAAAAAATGGTAGTTCCCCTATCATAGACATTTCAAATTCAGAATACATGGTAGAAGGAAACCATTGTACCAATGAATCATTATTTCTTCCGAAGATGATGTCATCTACATAGAAAAACACAATGAGAAAATCTTTACCCTCTGTTTTGATATATAGATTGTTGTCAATTGTTCCTCTCTTGAACCCTTTGTCTTGAAGATACTTATCCAGTCTGTAATACCAGGCACGAGGAGCTTGTTTCAACCCATATAAGGATTTCTTCAGCTTGCAGACAAAGTCAAGCTTATCTGACAGTTGGAAACCCTCTGGTTGTTCCATATAGACTTCTTCTTTTAGATCTCCATTTAGAAAAGCTGACTTGACATCCATTTGATAGAATTTAAACTTTTTATGACACACATAGGTAAGAAAAATTCTAATAGCTTTTAATCTTGCTATGGGCGCAAGTGTTTCATCAAAATCTAGTCCTTCTATTTGAGCATATCCTTTGCAGACCAATCTAGCCTTATTTCTTACAATATTTCCTTGCTCATTCATCTTGTTTTTGTAGACCCATTTGGATCCTATTACATTTTTATTTGTTGGCCTAGGAACGAGTTCCCAAGTGTCATTCTTTTCAATCTGGTCTAGTTCCTCATTCATTGATTTTAACCAATTTATGTCTTCACTGGCTTCATTAAAGTTTTTAGGTTCCACCATGGATATGAAGGCTATATGTGATTGCTCAGTGTCTTTGATTATCCTTCTCATGATTTGTACACCTTTGTCTTTCTCACCAATTATCTGACTTTTAGGATGATTCTTTTGAGTAATTTTGGAGGAAGGATTTGATGTTGATTTTTGTCCTGACTCTTCTTGTCTGGGTGTCTCTTCTCCACCTGATTCATCATCTTCTTGTGACTCTGAATTTGATGTTCTTTATCTTCATTATTCTCATCATCTTTTTCATTTGGCTTAGTCTTTATTCTTTGTTGATCTTTTACAGGAGATTCTTCATCAATTCGAACATCAATACAGTCTACTAATTTATGAATTCTTTTGTTAAAGCATATGTATCCTTTATTGTTCATTGCATATCCAAAAATGTACCTTCATCATATCTACTATCAAATTTTCCCATATGATCATCATTATTATTGATGTAGCATTTACTTCCAAATACTTTGAAGTGCTTGATTGATGCAGGTCGACCAAACCACAACTCATATGGAGTTTTATCATTGTTTGTCCTTAGATGCACTTTGTTTAGAATATGAACAGCCGTGTGAACAACCTCCACCCAGCAGGTTTGTTAAATGTCCCTTTTACTCATCATAGCCATTGCCATCTCTTGAACTGATCTATTTTGGCTTTCTACAACTCCATTTTGTTGAGGAGTACCTGGAATAGTATATTCTCTTTTAATTCCATGTTTGTCACAGAATTCTTTGAAGTCTCCTGACATAAACTCTCCTCCCATGTCTGAGCGAATTGCCTTTAAATTCCTTCATGTATGATTCTCAGCTAATGCCTTAAACTTTTTGAACTTCTCAAACGCATCATATTTTTCTCTCAGAAAGGCAACCCACGTAAGTCTAGAGAAGTTATCAATGACTAGCATAAAGTAACATTCTCCTCCAGTACCTTCCTTTCACAATGGCCCACACAGATATATATGAACAATTTGAAGTGGTTTATCTGAAGATGTGAAACTCTTTGATTCAAATTGAGCACAAGTCATCTTCCCCATTTGGTAGGATTTGAATACAGAGTGTTTCCATAGGGGCAGACCCAAGGTTCAATGCTACAACAACGCACCAACAAAACCCTAACTACTGACCCTTTCAGCAACACCTACGAAGCAAATGAAGTCTCACCCGAGGTAGAGGCAGGGGTGGTTGCAGGACTCAGGTGTCTGCAATCTTAGCTGGGACACAGATCTGTGATTATAATACTTAATAGAACACTTAGCACCATCATTTCGTTATTATTTACCCAATATCTACTTTGCAGATAAAACAGAGCATCGCAGAATTCACCCTGATATAATGTATTTAAGCACTTAGCATAAAGAAATGGATCAGATATGGCAGATTCAAGCACTAGGCACATTCACCTATATCAGATCTAACATCTAGATTCATCATAAGCATAGAGCATAAATAGATCTATCTATCTACCTATATCAATCACTTAGAAAATAACACATAAATACATCAGAACATCGCAGAAAGAAGAATAACACAGTATTTACATGGTTCACCCCCACATTAGGGCTACGTCCACCAACTCTTCTTCTTTATTAGCTTCAATCAGTCATCTACATGCACAGAGCCACAAAAACCCTTACTCTACATAGTACAGGAGATCTGCACAGCTCGCTAGATCCTCCTTCCTTACGTTACAGCACAAAGCCCTTCACAGTCTCTTACAATGACTTACACTTAGCTCTGCAAGTCTCACACAGTATGCACGAAGCCTTACAATTCTTGATCACACTGATCCAACTCTTAGCACTTAGCCAACTTGAACAACTACTTCTTACATTGCCTAGCCTTCTATTTATACATACAAAATAGGCCTAAAAATGGGTAAACCCATGGGTCGACATACCATACCCATTACATATTCCCAAATCCCAAAAAGGACCCAAAAATGGGTCGATATCCTATGATCTCTACTTCATATTGTGGTCTGTCTTTGAGAGGTTGTCGAAGTCCCAAAATAGGTCAACTTGACTAAGGATCTCCCAAAACTTGGTCAAGGGCCAACAGGCCCCCAACACTCACCTGTGACTCGTTCCGAGTCACTCTGGTCTGACTAGTTCTGCTTCAAACGCCTCGAGCTTGGCTCGAGCTGCTTTGACCTGCTACTGTGATACAACCTCCTGTTCAACAAACTCTTGGATGACTGCATCATTGATAGGTCCCTCTAGAAGTTGTTCAGTTGTAGTGACAACCTGCTCTAGCTCTGCTCCTCGGCCTTATACCTCTATAAACAATTGATAGGCCTTTTCTTGTATGGGTTGGAGTTTCTAAGTTACCTCCATAACTTTGTTATGGATAGTATGGATTTGTTGTTGTGAAATGTGTTTCTCTTGGGAGCGCTTCATTCTTTCCACAGCTGACAGGGACTTCAGCTGCGCCTGTATCTTTTCGGATTGATACTTTGCCTCTTGGAGCTGCGACTCCAGTGCCTTCAATTTTGGGTTCTCTGTGAGTTGTTCATAGGTCTGGCCACTGCGATTGGTAATTTGCTTTCATTCTAGGGTAATATCCTTTAGCCTTTCAACTACACTCCTGGCAGTTGCTTCCCTTTGGTTTCTTACATCTTGTGGGGTCTCAGGTACAATACATAGCTCCAAATCTGCTATGTGTTGTTGTAGCTGCTAGATGGCTTCTACGAGTTGGTTCACCTGCTATGAGACTCGGTGTTATTCCTTGATTTCTAGGACTATCATAGAGCAAAGTGATATGTTGACCGCTTATTTTACTTCAAGTTTCTCCGTGAGCAACTGTTCATTTTCTTGTTGTAGTTTTTCTCTTACTTCATCAAACTTCTCTTGGAGAGCAAGCTTTTCCTTTTTTGCAGCACTGTGTTTCTCTATGAGTACTCCTTATACTTGTGTCAAATATTGGGTGGCTTCATTTGTTTCTTCTTGTGCTCGTCGAAGGCGAGCTTTGACTTTATCGACTAAGAGGTGGAGTTGACCTAGCTCATCTCCCAATTCTAGTTCACCGGGCGCAGTGGAGACTGTGCAGCTGGACTGTAGGGATTGTTGTACCCCTCGGAGTTCAGTCTCAATTCAGTCATACATATCCTCTTTCTTTGCATCTTGTTTCTATGTTATTTCTAGTGAAGCATATTGCAGGGCTACTATGAGGAAATTGAAGTCATCGGAGGTGAGGATTGTCTACATCTTGGTCATGGTAGCCTTCGCTTTCTTCTGAGAGGAAGGTTTCAGAGGTGAACCTTTCCTCTTCTTCAAGGGATCAACCTCATCTCCCTGCTTCTGTTCGACTTATTTTCCATTCAACTCTTCACCATCACCTCCTCACTCTGGTGATATGGAAACAGTCTTCATGGATGCATTGTCTAATTATTGGACCTCTTCAGTCTTCTTTGTTCTTCTAGGTCTGGTTGTATCATGCGCAGTTTCTGGGTTGTCGATGTCAGATATCTCTGCAGGGTCTGCTAGAATAAGGAGGTCTGATGACCAGTTCTTTGTGATCTCCTCCAAGTCCTCCTCCATCAGATTATAGTAAGACTGAATTTTTTTCTTATGTTCATCGATGCGTGCTATGATGTAAATAAAATTTCGATCTGCGTTGAACTTCATCAAAGGCTGGAATCGGTGTAGAGTGTTCAGAGTCATGAGAGGCTCGGACTGTATGGATATCTTCAACTGATTGTAGTAGGTATGAAAAATAGAATTTGACTGCCACTATTTATTCATGTTGCTTGAGTACCACAGTGTACTGAACTTCGCAGCCAGGGGTTCAAAAGGCTCGATGCCCAAGAAGGTCGTACCTTTCGACATCTCCCAAGAAATAAAAGATATAAGGATCAAGAGCCAGCTAAAATGAAATGTGTATCCTTTATCTTGTGCTTCTCTTCAATCGAGTTCCAACTTATTCACCAAGTACTTCACCCAGTTCATCTGAAGGCCTTCTGCACACTTCCCTACGAGGTCGACTACAAAACCGGTGAATTGGGTGGGTCAGTTCTTTCTCACTAACTTCCCTGCAATCAACTAATAGACGAGGCACACTGCACCACTCTGGATAGAAGCTACCTTGTAGCCTCGCATTCCCTTCTTGACATCATCATAAATTTCCTTGATCTTTTGTGCTAGAGTGTGATCCATGGCTTTTCCAGGGTAAAACTCATGTGGGTCAAGTCCTTGCATACTCAAGCCCGTGATCTGATTAATCAGTGTTGGATCAACTGTTATACAATGGTTTAGCCACAAATAACCTTCATGGTAACAAGATAGTAGCATCTTGACACATGAATTCACCTCCTAGTGTCGTCCGAGGTGAGGAATCTTCATGACGTTCACCAAGGTGGACTGCGCGAGGTTCATAGTCCATGATTGGGGGATTATCTTCAAATTATTCCCCTTATTTTTTGTCAGGTAATTTTTTGGGGAGAGAATGTTATAGACTTTGTGATATCCAAGGTTGAAGTCGCTAAACTTCAACATTGCAATCTTATCTTGGTCTGCTCAAACTGCGTGTATTCCCTTCGGGAGGTACGTCATAACCAAGGTGTATTCAAAATCCTCGGGCACACTGTCTCGACTTAATGTGTCACTCAAAGGTGGTATATAGGCAAGTAATATGCTCGGGATCAATTTGGCATTCACTAGATCATCCATGTGCTTGGTTCTCTTTTCATCTGATGGTCGAGATGGTTCAGCTCTGCAAGAAGTGGACAGAGAAGTTGGAAGTCCTCTCGTCGACAATGCTTGTACACCTATAGACATCGACATGACTCTCTTAGTCATGAGGTCGATCAGAAATTCTTCAACGATTTTCTCGGCAATGCTCAACTCGTCTGACATACACACTCAGGGTTAACAAACTTGGGTTCGAAAGGTAACTTAGACACATTAAGGGGATAGAGAGCAAGAGAACGATGATCACTGTGAAAAATCAACTTAGTCTGCAGGATCAAATTCTCAGTTGGAAAAAGTGTCCTTGGTGCATGGCACGATGGTGTAAATAGGTAACTCAACAATGGGTAGCTTGCAACGGGTATGAAGCCTTGATTAACTATGTTCTATCCATTATGGCGTGGTCCCAACGGTCTGATGGCGTGATGTCTGTCCATAAATGTCTTTTTACCCGTTTAGAGTGGTGGTCTAATGGTTATAATGTTCCCAACGGATATATTGCTTTGTCATGGTGAAGTGTCATGTGTCGTTGTTCTGATATCCCGACGAAGATTTAATTTTGCAAATTTTCCTTCTGCGAGGTTCCCTCTAGAACCTTTTACAATTTTCAATTTTAGCTCTCTTATGACTTAGCTTTCTAGCCTTCTTCCCAGTGAGCTTCATCTTGGTAGACCTTTTTCCATTCTGATTCTTATCTTCTTTTGGCATAGGTACTTCGCGCTGTTGAGATTATTTCCTAAGATTCAAGGGTGATCCTTCTTTTTTATCTAGGATAGGTACTTCAATATTCTGTGGGTCTTCTAGTGTTCTTGCAACTTCGACATCTGGGTCTCTGGTATTAAATAGCTTCGATATGTTCTTTTATTCTTCAATCAAGTGTGTGATCCTTCTAGTCATGAATTCTTTTAACTCTTACTTCTTCTACTCTAAAAATTCTTCTTCTTCTTGCCTTCTAGCCTGATCTCTTTCAATTTAAGGTTTTCCTAGTAGCATGGTAAATGGGGAACTATTCTCAATAAATTTAATAATCTCAAAATCTTCCTCTCTTGAAGTTCCATTAGCATTCATAGGTATCCGGGTGAGCTTTCCACATAGGTTTATCAGCTTTCCTTTGAATATTCCTATTCCTCCTAATGAAGGAATCATAGCAGGACTCCCTATAGTTTCCCAAGTTCTCTCTGTCATGATATTCACCTGTGTTTCCTCATCTAGAATATAGTCAATGTCGAAGTCTCCTATTCTTTCTTCAAGGCATTCCTTTTCTTTGAAGATCTCTGATAATCTGACATGTCAGTGGTAATTTAGGATTTATTTCATCTGTAGCAATCTTTCTCTAATTCTTTCTCGGAGTCTATCATAATATTAGTTTTTGGATCTGCCTTAGGGTTTTCTTGTCCCATGTTCATTTCTTCAATCTTAGCAATCATTCTAGGACAACCCAATACTTCATGGTCCATAACTTTGCAACAAAGACAATTGGGTCTTCTCCTAGGGCATTCCTTAGCAACATGTCTCGGTTTTTTGCAACTGTAACAGAGGATTAATCCTCTCTTTCTTTTAAATGATCCCAAACCTTTCCTATACTGCACGCTAGGATCATGGTAGTTAACCTACAAACATTTCTTTCTAGGATCCTGCATACACTTATTAGTCCAAAAATTCTTTCTATGCATAGGTATAACATATTTTCACTATTCTTATCAGATCTACTCATATCAAATCTTCTTTCATCTATTAATACCCTAGTTTTCAAGCCAGGGTAGAATCTATCAAACATACCTAGATACATATTATTGAAACAAAAATTTCTACTTATCTTACTTTTATAGAGCTCAAAGATTTCATATATACAACTTTTCAATATTCTTACCTTTATCAGAGCACAAAGATTTCATATCTTACCTCTTTTAATAAAAAATTCTCACTTTTATCTTTCTCAGAGCATGAAGATTTCAGATCTTATCTCTTTTCTTCAGATCGGGCTTCTTTTCTTCAGATCAGACCTCTTTTCTTTATATCTGACCTCTTTTCTTTAGGACAAATATTTATAACTCAAGTACAGTACTGCGCACTAGAGAAACAGATCTACGCATAGAGATTTCACAATTTCAGGTTGAATCCTTGCACAAAGCTTCTTCTTCCTCAGTTCCCAGCAATCACAGTTTTAGGTCCCAGCAACGAAACCATTTGTTGGCACAGGGGTAGACCCAAGGTTCAACGCTACAAAAATGCACCAACAAAACCCTAACTACCAACCCTTTTGGGAACACCTGCGAAGCAGATGAAGTCTCACCCGAGGTAGAGGCAGGGGTGGTTGCAGGACTCAGGTGTCTGCAACCTTAGCTAGGACACAGATATGTGATTATAATACTTAATAGAGAACTTAGAACCATCAGTTCATTATTATTTACCCAATCTACTTTACAGATAAAACAGAGCATCGTAGCATTCACCCTGATCTAATGTATTTAAGCACTTAGCATAAAGAAATAGATCAGATCTGGTAGATTCAAGCACTAAAAACATTCACTTATATAAGATCTAACATCCAGATTCATCATAAGAATAGAGTATAAACAGATCTATCTATCTATCTATATCAAGAACTCAGAAAATAACACATATATACATCAGAACATCGCACAAATCAGAATAACACAATATTTACGTGGTTCACCCCCACCCTGAGGCTACATCCACCAACTCTTATTCTTTATTAGCTTCAATTAGACATCTACATGCACAGAGCCACAAAAACCCTTACTTTTCATAGGACATGAGATCTGCATAGCTCGCTAGATCCTCCTTCCTTGTGTTACAGCACAAATCCCTTCACAGTCTCTTACAATGACTTACACTTAGCTCTACAAGTCTCACATAGTATGCACAAAGCCTTACAATTCTTAATCACACAAATCTAACTCTTATCACTTAGCCAACTTGCACAAATACATCTTACATTGCCTAGCCTTCTATTTATACATACAAAATAGGCTTAAACATGGGTAAACCCATGGGCCGACATCCCATACCCATTACATATTCCCAAATCCCAAAAAGGACCCAAAAAGGGGTCGATATCCCGTGATCTCTGCTTCATCTTACACTCCATCTTCGATAGGTTGTTGAAGTCCAAAAATAGGTCAACTAGACCAAGGATCTCCCAAAACTTGGTCAAGGGCCAACAAAGAGTTATTAGGCTTAGATATTTTTGGAACGTATTTCACAACACCTTCATTATTCAATTTGACAATATGATCAAAATTCAGGTGTCCAAGCCTTATGTGCCATAACCAACTTTCATCAAATTTGCTTAAATGACATTTCTCCTTATCTTCCTTCAGAACATATACATTTTTTTTGGTTCTAACCCCTTTTGCAAGAATCTCTCATGTGTTTATTGTCTTTATTTTACAATTCTTGGTAGTGAAAGTGACTTCACATCCTCTGTCACATATATGACTGATAGTAAGAAGATTGTGCTTTGAACCATCAAAAAATAATACATCGTGAGCTTTGATTCTTCCATTACTTAAGATTACTAGACCTTTACCTATGATCTTTCCTGGAGCATCATTTCCAAAGGTCACACTCCCTGATTTATTTTCCTTGAGTGGTATGAACTTACTTTTGTCACCTGTCATATGACTGGAGCATCCGATGTCAATATACTAGGAGTCTTTTTGTGTTTGAGCTAACAACACCAATCCACACTTGTTATCTTCATTGTTCTTCCAAACCTTGACGTTTCCAGCTTTGTGATTTGAATCTAGCTTATAGTTCTTTAAGCGATAGTCTGCAACTTTATGTCTATAATTATGGCATATGTAACATTTTGTTTCATTGAATAAAGGATCATAACGATTGTTATGCTTAATATGCATCCTTTTCCCAGCCATCACATGATTTGCAGTCTATGGTTGTTTGTTACTTGTTTGTGTCATTCTTTGTTGTGGCAGGTATTTATTCCTTGGTTGTCTTGATTGCTCATGTCTAAATCTTAAAGAACAATTTACAACTTTGTGGCCAAAATTGGAGCAGTAAAACCAATATCCATAGAAAAAATATTTGTACCTGAAAAATGGTTGTCTTCTTTGAGTAGGTCGATTTCTTCCATGATGATGATTTCCTTGAGAAAAAGGGTGTATTATTTATTTGTTCTACAGATTCAGTTCTGGTAGCTTTTTCTTCACTATTCCTTGGCGGTTGATTCTCTTCCTTTGTTTCTGCAGGTTTGTTGTTGTCAATGGTTGTAGATTTGACAAACTTTATGGATTATTTGTTGCTTGGCTAACCACTACTTGATCCCTCTTCATAATCCAATCCAGTTTTCAACTTTTAATTCCTTTGTTAATTCATAATGGAGGCTAATCCTTCTGAGGCTTTAATACTTGTCAGATTCTAATGATATAAGGCCTGAAATTTCTCTAGATATTTTCTGACAGTCACTACTTCATCTTCCAATTTTTCACCTTTTGTTTCGGATTCCTTCAATTGTTGTTTGAGGATGTCTTCAATATTCTTAGCTTCTTCTAACTTAACCTTCAACATATTAATTTCTTCAGATGGTTCCTTACATGTTTTCTCATACCTGAGCAATAACTGTTTTTGTTTTCTTTTATTTTCTCTAAGTCTATCAATCTCTTCCATGGCACTGACAAGTTCTCCTTCAAGATCTACTACTAATTCACAATCAGCGAACTCACTTCCTGTATCTTCAATGTTTAGATCTTCTAAATCTATTAGCATGATATCATTTATTTTATCTTCAATAGAAGAGTCGCTGCTTTCATCAGCTGAGGGATCATCATCATTGTTTACACAAAGGCTTTTCTTCTTAAAATTATTCTCTTTATAGACCTTCTTGTGTTTGTGCTTCTCTTCATCGTCATATGTCTGCTCCTTTATTTTGTGAGGACACTTAGATGCAAAATGACCTATCTTACCACAGTTGAAACATTTGAAGGGCAGTTTAACATTGTATTTTCCTAATCCTTTCTTCAGTCTTCTCACAAAATTTTCTTCAATCTCATCTATATCGAAGTCTGTATTTTTCTCTACTTTAAAAGATGCCTCTCTTGTAGTATATTTACCTTTGGTGATACTAATTTCATAAGAAGTTAGGGTTCCAAGAATTTGATCTAGTGTCAACGTTTTGAGATCACCTATTTCCTCTATAGCAGAGACCTTTGAGTTAAATCTATCAGGAAGAGATCTTAATATTTTATGGAGTAGAAAAGATTCAGCTATCGTCTCACCTAGGCCTTTCATTGTGTTGACAAGTTATTCTATATGTAATAAGTAGTCACTGATAGTTTCATCTTCATCCATATTTAACTGCTCAAATTTCAGTCTATGAGTCTGAAGTTTTTCGTCTTTCACCTTTTCATTACCTTCATAACTACTTATCAGCTTGTCCCACATAACGTTTTTTGAATCACATTGCATGAATTTGACAAACTCAGCTTCGGCAAGTCAACTAAGGATGGTATTCATTTTTTTTGCATTAAATCTAAACTCTAGCTTATCATCTTTTGAGGCCAAGACTACAGGATTCACATATCTCGTTTCAACGACATCCCAAACCTCAGCACCCAAAGACATTAAATGTGTTCTCATCCTTATTTTCCAAAAGGAAAATTTTGTTCCATCAAACAGAGGGGGTCTATTAGTTGAACTTCCATCATGAGTAGTCATGTTCAAGATTATGGATCTACCTTTGATCAAATGCACCGACTCTGATACCAATTGTTGGAAATATAACTAAGAGGGGGGGGTGAATCAGTTATCTATATAAGCTTGAAATTTTTTCCCTTTTTTTGATTCTTTCTAGATTATTATTTTATGTGTTTCTGATAACTTAACATGCATAGATATGCAATGATCAATCACAGAGAATACACAGAAACATCGATTTTCCTGAGGAAACCCATAAGGGTGAAAACCTCTTCTTCTTAGGATGTCAATCAAGCTCCAACTTTCATGTACATCACAGTCTTTGAGCTCCAACTCAAATATGAGGCTACAACCTCTGATAGAAAGATACAACTTGCAGAGAGAACCAACTCTCATATTTCTCTAGAACCAACTAGATGGAAGCACCAACTCCGAAGTTTCTCTAACACCCACTAGATGGAAGCACCAACTCCCAAAATAGCTTCTAGCACTGACTAGAATTTAAATGACTGCAATCCTCCTTATCACCACCCTACCACCCTGATTGAATCTTACAAAACTTTACTTACTTTCTCTGTCTTTGATATGGTATGTTACAGCTCCCTGTCTCCTTTGCCTTCTTCAGCTTCTATGCATTGTTCCACTTCTACTTCAATTTCTTTCTATGCTTCGCTCTCTTTTCTTTTTGCGCTCAACACCTCCACCGTTCAACTTCTCTTCTACCTTTTATCCTTTGTGCTACCTTTGCATATTCTTTACTACACCATGAATATCCCCTTCATATTATGCACTTTGTCTCATCCTTCCCACATGCATCACTTCAGAAAAAGAACGTTGTCTTTTATGTTCCGCATGTATTTCTCACATCGAGTCCTCTACCTAATCATCATCTGAAATCTTCATCTTCCCTTGTGGTTATTCTAAATCTATTCATCATTAATGAGAGTTATCCTAATATTCTATAGCTTCTCTGGTAGTCGTAACTCTTCGTATTCTCTGGTAGTTACAGTCAGTCATTTTTTTTCTACTTTGGCTTCTAAGCCCCTTCCTTCACATGACCCTCGGTGGTGACCAAATGCCTATTCAAAAGGCGCTTCTCGATATCAGTCCAGTGGGCACTAGCTCTGTTTCTTGATATGATCTTGGGCGAATATCTCATGTGACCACATGATTGTGGGCGTGTCCAAAGGCGGTTTGAGGGAAACCTGATTTTCGCCCCACAATTCACTACAGAGCTCCGCGTGTCCTTTATCCAAAACCGTGGTTTCGATTGCGGCCTACCTTCAACAATGTAAAGTTTGTGCACCTTCAATCCTCGCAATGCGACTGGACCATCGATCTCACAATCTTGACGGTGCTCCTCAACTGACAGATCAGATCTAACTTGATTGCTGAGATTTCTGTGATGAGGAGTGTTTTCGGGTGAAATCAGAAAAACCACAGTAATATCCATTGAGTGTCAACATTTCAGATCCAAATCAGGATCCATCATCAGGACAAGAAGCCTGGGATAAAAATGAGAAGAGATGGTTATAAGTATAAGTTTAGGCGGGAAAAAATTAGTGTCAGCTGAAGGTTTAGGTGAAAATTTTAATTTTGGTTTATTTATTTTGGTTAAATTTAGGGTTTTATATTTAAAGATTCTTTTAAAAAAAATTATTTAAAATTCTTTATTAAGATGTTTTTTGAAATTCTTAAATTTTTGTTTTAAATGATTTGTAATCATCAATTTGCTTCAAGTTTTTTAAAATATTTAAACTTAATAGTTTTATTCTATTATGAGAACCCTAAAAAGGTGTTTTATAAGAATTTAAATTGTTTAATAAATTAACCATTATTGAAGTGTTATTCTTTGTTAGTATTTAATAGGTAGAGTTTTCTAAGGGTTTAGTAATTAAATTTCTAATTAAAAAAATTTCTTTTAATTTAAATAGTTTTGTTTGACTTAAAACACTAAAAATAATTTTAGGGTGTTTTATAAGGAAGTTTTTAAATATTTAAAAAGAGTTGTTTAGTGGTTCTATAGGTCTATGAGTGAAAATCAAGTTATCTTAATAGATGTAGTTGGATGTAGTTGTAATGGTTTTGATTAGTGTTATTAGTTTTAGGGTTTGATTAGTGTTATTAGGTTTAGGGTTTGTTTGGTGTTATTAATTAGTTAAATTTTTTAATAGGGTAGAGTTTATTTATCTTTTTTTTCTCTTATTATTATGAATCAAGGGGAGCCATTTTTCACTTAAATCTAGGCCATTGTTTCTGTTTAGGTTTCTTGGGTGCTTACGGATTTCGATTGCTTCTCTAATCCGTCGTTTAAATAAGTTTTCTACTTTGGCCAAAATTTTGGTGTCTTCTAGGAGAACGTGGTGTTTAGTTTTAAGGGAGTGTTCTACTAAGGCAAAGGTGTGAATGCATTCATTCTTTATGTCAGCTCCATGTTCTTTGATCCTAATCTGAAAGGAGCGACCAGTTTCACCGATGTAGCATTCTCTGCAGGAGCATTAGATTTTGTAAATTCCTTTGCCTTTGTGAGGGTCAGTTTTGTCTTTAACGGATCTCATATTTTGTTTGATGGTTTCATGTGGTTTGAAGGAGGTCTTGATGTCTTTCTTAATAAGGATCTTCGCAATATTGTCAGTAACACCTTGTATGTAAGGTAGGTAGGCCTTTCTATTCGGGTTCTGGTCTTCTAGGGGGTTAGGGATTTTGTCAGTTTTTTTGAGGGCTTTATTTATTGTGTCCGTGATGTCTTTATGTATATAACCTATGTTTTTAAAGAGAACTGAGAGGTGGTGTTTTTCTTGTTCTAGGTGTGTCTCATCATATATTCTTATGGCTCTTATGGCTAAAGTTTTTAGGACACCTAGTTTTTGGTTAGGGTGGTGATGGGAGTTTCCATGGAGATATTTTTCAGTGTGGGTCATTTTTATATACACCGCATGCCCTATATTTCCATCACTTTTTCTTTTGATTAGGACGTCTAGAAAGGGGATGTTACCATTTTCTTCAAGCTCCATAGTGAATTTTATTTCTTCTGAGATGTTGTTTAGGTGTTGAACAAAATGTTGTAATTCCTCTCTCCCATGGGGCCAGAGTACATTAGTGGCATCGACGTATCACTTCCACCTTGTTGGTTTCAGGGGAAAGGAGTCTAGGGCTTTCCTTTCAAAGTTTTCCATGAAAATATTGGCAAGAATGGGGGATAATGGGGATCCCATTGCTACTCCGCTAGATTGTTCATAGAATTCTCCTTGGTAACCTTCTTAAATCAACAGTTGTGATTGATTCCAGCCTTCCGGTCTTCGAGAGTTTCAACTCTCAATAATATATTTTCCCATATGAAAATATTGCAGAGTGAAATATCTATTGACACCTATCTCCCTGAATCTACAGTCAAGATCTCCTCCGCGAGTCCAGCCTTCGAGACTTTCAATTCTCAAACTCTCGTTTCTTCCATATGAAAATCTTCCAGAGTTGGTGATCTACAGACACCTATCCTCCTTAATCGACGAATCTGCCTTTACTTTGGGGATTTTACCTCCCAACTAGATCAATGGTCCTGTGTCCCCTTTCTCGATCAATGGTCGAGATCTACTTCGCTACTCTGGGCTTCGACGATTTCAATTCTCAACCTTCACACTCTCGTAGAATGATTTTAGCGGGAGTCCACATATTCATGCCACGTTTCCTCCTCCAATCAATGTTCCTCGTTTACTTCACGACTTCAGCCTTCAGGATATTCAAATCCTCTACACTTGCTTGCTCCCAGAGCATTTCACCCAGAGTACACGATCTGTTGAAGTGTGTCCTCCTACAGATCGACGATCCTTAGCTACTTCATCTCTTCGGGACTTTAGGATGATCGTAGCTTCATTATTCTCCGGAGTGGTCACCTACTGAATAAGTCATAGGTGGTGGAGACCACTTGTTGTCAGTTAACACTTCCACTTACATTGTCCTTCCACTAAACTAGATCAACAATTGAGAATGCACCTGAAGTGATCTTCAGATCGAATGACTGATAGCGACTTTGGACCTTCATCCTTTGGGACTTCAGGACTTTTGACATTTGTTGGTGGTGAACCTTTCGAAGTGAATCTCTCGGAGTGACGTAGCTCTCTTATGTCAATTGTTGACATGGCATGAGCCAATTTCCTCTTGATACTTGTCATCATCTAATTATGCCATGTGTACTTGCTGACGTGGTATTCCACATGTCCTTGTTGACGTGGTATTCCACATGTCCTTACTGAGGTGGTCTACTGACATGGTTGAGACATGTAGGAAATGTAGTGGAGCTGGAGGCAGAGAGCGGTAGTGGAGTGTGACGTTGGAGTGTGGAGGTGGTATGTATGAGTGGTTTGGTGGTTTTCTCGGAGGGGGGGTTAGGAGGTAAGTGGTAATGAGTGAGGGGGTTCTGATTTGACAAGAAGGTGACACGTATGAGGGTCCCACATGAGAAATACCACCAACTCGGACCCCCCCCTACGGTTAAAGGCAAAAATCTGAAGGGGGGGGGGGTCTGATATGCCCTGTCGATCGTAGATCTGAGTGCCCTATTATCATTTGCTGAGATTAGCATTCCTTATAACTTATCCTATCCTTCAACTTATTTCGATCCGATGGCTAACGGAAATTTGGGTGATCGAGATCTCAGATCTCAGCCCTTTCTTATCCTGTCATTCCACTTGAATCAATCCTATGGCTGACGAAAATTCAAATGATCGAATTCTCAATCGTTTTTCCCTACTTATCCGATCCTTCATTAATTCAATCTTATGGTTTTTGGTCGTATGGATCGGTGATCCAACGACTACAGTCGCTCTTCCTCCTAAGCTTTTGATCTCTCTAAATTTAGAAGGCTTTCTAAGTGTTCACGGGTTTCGATTTTTGCTCCTCCTATGAGTCCATCTCTTGGACCTCATCTATACTTATGGAAACCGCTATCTCTTCTGAGCTTTCTCATTTTTTGTGCTCTCGAGGTTTGGTTCGTTGTTGTTCTTTCCATCAATGACAAGCACATTCTTCCTGTAAACATTCCAACATTACAGGTATCAAGTGTTTGTAACCAAGTTGGGACATAGATCTGTGATTACAATCACTTTGTAGAGTACTTATGAACAACATGTATTAGTTTATCAACCTCATTCACATCACAGAACAAACCTTAAGGATAGATCGGTGCAGTAACAATGAAAAACATACATCGCACTTAGCATTATAATTTAGATCTATAACATTCAACATAAATAAATCACTAAGCATCCATATATATATATATCATACATAACAATCAATGCACTAAGAAGATCTACAACATAAGCATCATAACACAAATCAAACCATCAACACATGGTATACGTGGTTCACCCCAGTGTGGGGCTACGTCCACCAACCATTGCTTCTTATTTATTAGGCTTCAATCCCTTACATTCATATGCTCCTATTCATTAAGACACAGAGCCAAGCTTCGCACCGGACATGTGATATGCACATTAAGCACCAGATCCACCTTCCCAAAATCAAGTCAAGGCACAGAGCCAACTCCTTTCTCAAGCACGGAGCCTTACATACATGTTTTTTTTCACAAAGAAACTCATAACTACTTTCCTTTTGCACTTAGCCACTTATACACACTCCACTACATTACATTCTTTCTTATTTATACTTTTACAAAAGGACTAATCAAGGGTAAACCCATGGGCCGAAATCCCATAACCCGTTACAAAACCCTAAGAACCCCATGTTGGGTCCACAAAGCCCACAAAACAAGTGATATCTGCGATCTCATCTCCGCTTGGGTGCTCCTTCCTCAATCACTGCATCGAATTCCAAAAAGTGGTCAAACCTGACCAATGTTTCCTCAAAACTTGTTCGAGGGCCAACAAAGAAATAATTGGATAGGAGTATCTTCAACGACATTCATCACCATGGAAAATTCTACCAACAAATACTCACAAACACCAAGGCTTGAGGACCTATAAACAGTGAAATTAGAATCAAGAGAAAAATCCAATATGAAATAAACAATGGTGTTCGGAACCAATGCCTTGAGAATGATAAAAATTCAATGAATAGCAGTCCACTTCGAGGGGGAAATATCCTTTTTAAATATATTCAATGTATAATATGAGATAATATTCTCCTAATAATATTTCTCCTTGGTATATATATAGGATGCAAAGGGTACAATTATAATGAAAGGGTACAATGAAGGGTTCTAGCCTATATACAAATATAACACTAGAAATGTAATAATTAAATTTATAGGACTTAATAAGGGGTTTTATAATTAACATGGGGTTTTTCTAGGGATTAACATGCACCTCTCCTTAAAAAAAGTGTTGTCCTCAACACTTGACTAACTGCGGGTGTTTCTGCATGAATAAATCATCTTCCCATGTTGCCTCTTCCACTGGCAGGTTCTTCCATTTGATGAGGTACTCAGTAATTGCTTGATTTCTCAACTGTTTAGTTTCAAGGATTGTTTTTGTTATAGTATGATTTTCCTTTCTTTATTAATATTTGGTAAAACAGTTTGGACTGGGATCTTGTCACCAATTACCTTCTTTAAGTAAGAAACATGGAAGACCCGATGTACACGTGAAGATGGAGGCAACTCCAATTTGTAAGCCATACTTCCAATCCTTTGCAACACCTTATAGGGGCCATAATATTTGGGTGATAATTTATTTTCCTTATTTTTTTTCTTAAGGGATTGATCCAGGTGGATATTGATGGACACCCACCTATTCACCTGGCTCAAAACATAGTTTTCCACCTTGGCAGTTTTTCTTTTGAGTCCTAAACTTTTGGGGTTGTTTTGAGGCTCTATACAACATTTTTTGGCATGGTGGATCCTACCATGTAACTAAAGGTAGATGATAGATCAAACAGAATGTGTACTTATTGATTAGACCTTTCCAACGGGATACTAAATGCCCCAAACAGAGATCGTATGAAAAAGTTACATCCTAGCGAATTTGACGTATCAACTACCCCCATCGGGGCCCACAAACCTTTTGGAATTTCGTCTCCAGAGGTTAGCATTTTGGATGTTTAGGGTTTTATCATTAATTATTTCTGTTAAAAATTCCTTATGATCCTCATTGTAATGACAACTTATTACGAATGTGTGTAGACGTCACATCTCTTCTTAGAGATAAGTTTCCACCATTCTAGCGAGTTCATTTCACTCTATATTTTAAAGTTATTGTATATTCCATTTCATTAACAGAAATTGAGTATTACTATATCTTTGTGTTTGTATCATATTTATGTGTTTCATTTCATTCTCTCATAAATCTAAATCAGTGGTATTAGAGTAGTCTGCACTTTATTTATTTCTATGTGCATATCCCCAATGAGGTCAGGGAATAAGGAGTTGGGACTCAAACTACTTGACCCTCTTAAAGATTGTCCTCGCAGACCCCGACGACCTCCCATGGTGGAAGAAAAGAGAGATGAGTGAGTATTTGATCATATTTAGTTTTTTCTCTAGGAATCCCTCACACAACAGAGAGACGAGATGATGGAAATATTTTCCCAAATCCTTCGACAGTTACAACAGAAAACACATCTTCATCAAATGGCCACTTAGGAAGTGACACCCCTTCAAGGTAAAAGTTAATTTTTATATTCATGTATTTGAAGTTCAAATAGATGTGGATTCTTTGGAAAATTGTTTGAATATGCTAGAAGGTTATTTCTATGTCCATAATTTTTCCGATAGGGAAAATATCACCATTTCACTCGTTAAGGTTGTCCCCCATGTAAAATATTGGTGGGAGACTTATTGTGATAAAAATTCCATATAATAGTCTGGAATGTTTGAGGCCAAACTCACTTGGAATTTTTTTATGGAGGTTGTTAAGGAATAATATTACCTTGTTGTAAATTATGATGACCAATACGTGAGATGGACCACACTATGTCAAGAGAGGAACCAAATAGTGTCAAAGTTCAAAAATACCTTTTACACCATGTACACCAAGATAGGTATCAAATAATTCGAGTGGAATATGGTTCTAAAATATTGTGTGGGTATACACATGTACATCTAGACAGAAATGGAGTTTCTGGACATCTTTTCATTGGGATCCTCTTATCGATATGTTGTCAAAATAGAGCATAAATTTAAGCAGTGGAATAATCTAGAGTTCGGTTCTACAAATACACAAAAACATAAGTATGGTAAAGGTCACCCTAACTCACAAAAAAACCAACCTCAAGACAACCATTCCAAGCCACAAGTAAATAAGGGTAACGGGAATATGAAGAAGGACATTGGAAAGTGGTGTGATTTCCACAAAATCCCTGGGCACAACACTAATGAATGTCACTCAAAACAGTCATTGGTGGTAGATCTCAAAGAAAAAGAGTGGAACCCTGACTCGAAATTTGATTCATAACACAATAAAAGGAAACATATCATCAATGAAGAACTCACTACTCTCATCGCAACCACAACAATCCAACCAAAATAACTAGAGGAGCCTGAGGAGAAGGAGTGCCTCTTCCATTTACAGATATGGGTGAAAGGGATCCCACTGAATTTCATTATTGATAGAGAAATCCAAAAGAACCTAATATCAGGATAGGTCATCAAGCAATTGGAATTGCCAACAACACCACACCCACAACGATACAACATCAGGTGGCTCTACCATGGACGAGATCTATGCATTAGCCAACAGTGTCACCTTTCCTATCACATCAATTCCTTCAAGGATGAGGTATTGTGTGATGTTTCCCCACTTGAAGTATATGATGTTATTTTAGTACAACCATATATGTGGAAACATCGTGTTGTTTATGATTCTCACCCCTGTAGTGTCATTTTTACTCTGGGGGGTCAGCTCTACAAGGTACCAAAGGTAGTTGCAGCTACTATCATTTCATTGATCTCGGAAAAACAGTTTCGCAAAGTAATCTCTCATAAAACAAATTTTATCCTCTTTACGATCAGGTCATAAGGTGGATAGAAGGACACTGGGATTGCCACAACCTCATCTCAAGACCTTGATATATAGTAGAATCAAATCAACAAGATTGTAGAAGAGAAAAAAGATATTGTTTCTTCACCTATGGGTATTCCTCTCAAATTCCAAGTCAAACAAAGTTATAATAGATCTCTTCATATTTATATTGGCCACAACCCTTTTCAGGTGTGCTTGAGGTTCCAATGATTAGCTCCCATTGATATATCTCTTCATGTTGCATCTTCACCAACAGAGTCCTCCCACACTCAAACCAAGGAAAAGCATGCAACCATTTTTTTTGAATGGATCCATCCCCTCCAACAATAGATTCATGGCATCCCTCAATAGGATAATGTCAAGTACAAGAAGGATAGCTTCTTTAGCAAGGAAAGAGGCTCACTAAAGGTCAGATTCAACAAAAGCTTCCCCATCTCCCATGGGAACTTGACACAATGGGGACCATTGCTTCCTAAGGGGGTAGGAATGGTTCGTGGGGATATCGATGGCCACCCACCTATTCCACTGGCTCAAAACATAGTTTTCCACCTTGGAAATGTTTCTACAGTTATTTTGGTCCTGAACATTCGGGACCATTTTGAGGCCCTAAACGACATTATTTATTACAACGATGCCTAGAATGTAGTCGAAGGTAGATGATAGGAAAAAAATGTACACTTCTTGGCTAGACCTTTTCTGAAGGTATACCAAGCACCACAAATGGAGATCGTATGCAAAAGTTATGCCCTCTGGAATTTTCATATCAACTACACCCATCGAGGCCCACAAACCTTTTTGTGTTTCATATCCTGAGGTTAGGGTTTTGGATTTTTAGGGTTTTATTATTAATGTTTTATCTTAAAAGGGCCTTTTGAGCCTCATTGTAATGACATATTCTTGTGAATGCATGTAGCCATCACATCTCTTCTCAGAGATAAGTTGTCACCATTATAGAAATTTCATTGCACTATGTATTTTACGATTCTTGTATATTTCATTTCATTAATAGAAATTGAGTATTATTGTATCTTTATGTTTCATTTTGTTTCCTCGTAAATCCATATCAAGGAGATCTATTTATATGTTTGTAGCTTCAAAAATACCGAATCCCCTACATCAAATTCCCTTTCACTGTGATGTTGATCTACTTGTTGTTTCATCCTATTGTGTGCCATACCCAAGTTGTCCTTCAGTATTTTTATTATATCTTGTTGGTGCCCTATGTGGTCCTCGACTCCCTAAAACTTTATAGTCCCTTTCAAGGGAAATGTGATGGATGGAGGATGATATCCATAAATTGTCAGAAATGGGGACATTTTTTATGAAGTATGGAAGGATGTTTTGTACCACCATTATGCCAAGGGAATCCACTTGACCCATTATGTTTGTTTATCATATGAAAAGAAACAAATATGTCATTCTATGAATTTATTCAAAATCTCATTATGCCCATCGGATTGAGGATGGTAAGATTATCTATGAGCCAATTGAGTACCCAAACAAGAAAATAATTTAGTCCAAAAATTTACAGTGAAAAATGGATCTTTGTCACTTACAATAATCTTGGGGACTCCATGTATCTTTTGAACTTCTTCAATGAATGTTGTGGCTATTGTACTTGCTATAAAAGGATGTGTAAGAGAGAAAAAATGGGCATACTTTTTCATTCGATCCACTACTACCATGATGACAGTTTGTCCTTTAAATTTGGGTGAACCTATAATTAAATCCATTAAAACTTCTTCTCAACATTGAATTGGCATATATAATGGTTGTAGGACACACGGTGTCTTGATTGTCTCTCCCTTATTCTCTTGGAAGACCACATGTTCAAACACAAAATTTTGAACATCATTTTTAATACCTTCCCATAAAAAATCCTTCTTGATCCTGTGGTAAGTTTTCAAGAACCCCGAATGTCCTCCTATAGGAGAAGTGTGCAATTCCAGTTGGACCTTCTGTTTGAGTTGGAAATTCTTACATAAATATAGGCAATCATGATACCATAGAAAATCATTATTTCATACAAATTTATCTAATGTATTGGGTTCCTCTTGTAGTTGTTGAATGATATTTAATGCCTCTTGATATTGTGTCCATTCTATCCTTTATTCTTCCACCCAAGCCGATTGTGGAATAGAAATAGCACATAGTGAATCCTCTATTTCTTCTTCTTTGTAACACTCCTCCCGTTCGTTACAACATCAACCTCTCATAACAAGTGCAATATATTTTTTTTTGTGTGTGTGCGGGTGTACAAGGTAAATACATTATACTCTGCGTTGCCACATGATGACGATCATGACACATGCATCTATGACAATCCACACAACGATCTAAGACGCACATCAAGCATTTAGAAGCAATAAACGACAATCAACCGACTAAAATAAGATTGACTACCCGCCCGTCCTACCCTGCAATGGTTAGGACCTCCAAGACACATAAGCAACGCTCAAGCCTAGGTTCCCATTGATTTTAACCATTTAAGGTCTCAGGGCTGGCGACTTTTCTGAGGAACATGGAGGTGTCTGCATCCTGCTCGACACTAGCAAACCCAACTTACAATCTAAGGACAGTCGTCCTAACAACCCCACGCACCCCAGACAATTACACATAATTAAAATCTATATCAACAGACTTATCAATATTCTTGATACGTGTAAGGTTTTCAATCAAGAATTACATAAGAAAATCAACACGAGGGATTTTTCTTTATTAAGTGGCATGCCCTCAATGAAATGAAAATTAAGAAACACATTTCCAAGTCACTTTCATAACCCTACCAATGGGAGGAACTTCTAATAAACATTGAAACTTGAGTACCACTACTGATAAGTGTATATGGAATTTACGACATGAAAACCATTAATAATAAAAAGGATAGCAATTAATTAAGAATTTTTTTTTTCTTTTTTTTTTTCTTTTTTTAATGCAATAAGCAAAAATGTCTAGTTCTAAGAAATGAATAATAAAACAAATTCATTGATACCAATAATAAAACAAATATTAGATTTATATAACATCTATTTTATTTTAAAGACTTGTTCGCAAATAATAAGAGAACCATTAATATATTTAAAATTGTATTGCATCAACCATGCATTTATTATGATAATATACTTATATATTAGGCAATATTTAAAAGCTAACTAGATTGTCAATATTATGATTGAGAAATTAATCTTGTTAACCTTAGTAATCATCTTAAACTGATTGCTACCATTAAAATGAATAATGAAGCGATGAACAAGGCGTTTAAGAACAAATAACCGGGCATCTAATGTAAAGAAAATAACAAGGCACCCCATTTTTTTTCTTTTAAAAATAAAAGTAATTAATAATGCATTAATACTATTATTGCCAGGTGGAAAGATAAACTGAGGTAAGGACTTAGGCATAAATTTTATAGCCAAACGACTGTCCTTTCATCTTCCGTTCATCTAACAATTAAAAACTTACTGCCAATTTAAAAATTTCTGCCAACGATTGTCAATGAGCTAGATTCTGTCAGGTTTAAAAAGGTTTCTGCCAGTTCAATTATTACAACACTTCTATCAAGAATAAAGGGGGCAATTTGAGGTTGAAAATCCATTTATGTAATTAAAATTTAAAGCTAAGAGCCCGAAAAGGGGGTTTCCAAAATGGCAAAACGTAGTGCAACATTCCGACAAGTGAACTCGAAGATTAAACTGCTAAAACGTGGGTGATTCTATAGCCACATAGTCAGAATTTTCAGCAAAAGGGTGGGGGCATAAACAGGCAGAGGGAACTTGGTTGGGAGCCACCAATCGTGGGCATTAATTATGGTAATGCGGGGGTGAAAATAGACAGAGACTGTGCAAGAATATGAGTCAGTCAATCAAGGTTGAATTCTGGGCAAGCATTGCTGGTGGAGAATCAGAGGTAGCAGCAAGATCGCCGAGAGCACTCCACTGTAAATTTCATGGTCAAAAACAGTAACTGTCACGTTTAACTTTGTGGTGGATTGGGTTATTTACAACCAATAATCATAGGGAGAAGAGTGCACAATACTAAAATGCAACAGGTGCGAATGAAGGGACTTGCGCCAACCATCCCTGAAACAGTAATTGACGTTGACCAAGATAGTTATAGGATAAATTATGAGGATCGTTGGAGTGAAGCCGTGAGGTAACTCACAATAGCCAAAAAGGAGCAACCGGTGCATTCCAAATGCAATGGAAGTGCCCAACAAGAGATAGCCTCAGACCGGTTAGGATAGCAATCAGCACAAGGGGGATCACGCAATACTGCACAGTCACATTCATGGGAAACCAATTACACAGTCAACCAGCCTTACTAAATGTCGAGAAGACATCACACAGTCAAAATCATGGTTCAACGGAGCCAGGGTAGAAGAATTCGTGAGTAGAGGGCGCAGTGTTTAAATTTCTCCAATCAAAATGGTTGTCTATTGTAAAAAAACAATTCGCTTCTATAGGAGTCCTATGAGATGTAATTTAAACATAAATTATAGTAAACAAATTGGACATAATTTACTGCATGTAAAAAATTCTCTATCTCTCATTCACATTTGATAAAAGTAATAACTTCACATTCGAGGCATAACGCAGGCTAATATTATCCATCAATCATAAAACAAGCAGAGGAACCATTTTACATCTGTTACATCATGACCATCACGTAGGTGATATTCTACATCTACTGCATATCCAAAATTGTAGGGGCAATATGTTACATCCTTCATATAATTACCAATGCTGGAGTAATGAAAACAAGTCAAATCCACGAGAGCTACACATGGATCAGAGTTAATACATTTTTTTTCTTTTTCTCGGGATACCGATATAAAAAGGCGAGAACAGTAAGAAAACTCCAGGGTCATAAAGGTAACTCTTCGAAGGGATCGCACGGACTCTAGCAGTCAAGGCGTGAAAAAATAACAACAAGGAAGCAAGATAAACCCTACGCGGGGGTTGGACTGGAGGGCACAAGTCAACAATCATATAGCTAAGCTAATGAAGGTTCTAGTCACCAAATAAATAAATAAAACATCAATTTACTTTTCCATTAAATAAGAAGATTCAAGCCTGAGCCTAATACATTCTACCATAAAAAATGAAGAGCGTATTGTTGCCTATTTGCCTGCTCCGAGTGTCGTCCGCGTGCTTCGTGCAACTCTTGCTCTCCGACCGCTGAGACCTCACCGGTACCTCCCAACCAACGCTAGGGGTACTATGCTTCCCCCTTAGCCCCCCGAGCCACAAAGGGGCCACACACCCTGTCCAGAGGTTTAGTCTAGCACCCATATCGCCTCGCAAGGCTGAGCTACCACTCCTCTCCAAGATGGGTATCCCAACTCCCCACAAGTAAATCAGTCAAGTTGTTATTTCTACAATGTAACATTACGCAAACAGAATATGATCCTCCTCCTTCTCCTCCCTTTCTTTTATAGAGTTTTGAACTTCCCTTCTTTCCCTAAATCTCATTTAATTAAAGTTTTAAAATAAATTCTTAAAAAAATTCTCTCCGTACAAGTGTCCCTCATCCCCTACAATCCTCCATGAATTAATTTCTTTAATTAAGTAATTATCTTCATTTCCCTCACCCACATAGAGTTACTCCTAGAATCACTCCTAGGTGTCCCTAGATTCCCTTACAGGTTTTAAAGGCTTTCCCTATTATGAAGTTGATAATTTAGTTCAAATTAGAAGGTTCTTAAATGAAGATTCTTTACTAAGTTGACTTCCCACTTTCTACCTTAAGTTCCCCTCTTTCCCTTTTTATGTTACCTCCTTTCCCTAGTTTCCTAATTTTTATATTTTCCCTTTTTCCCCTTTTATTAGAGCCAAAAACGGTAGTTGTGCAATTTAACCTCTTTTTCCTTTTATTATTAAATTAGTATCTTTTTAAACTATCAAAAAGTTAAAATAATCAATTGCCTCTTTACATTTTATATCCACAGATTTTATTTAATTTCTTACTCTCTTCATGTTAGCCAAAAAAAAATTATGAAGACCAAAATTATTACTTAAGTGGTTTTTATTTTAATTTTTATTATTATTTTTTTTTTTTATATGTATATATTTTTTAAAGGTCGACAAAATTTTACCCCTAGCGAAATTTTAGACTTAGAACTTAGATTCTGAACTGGGCGACATTTAATTAGGGAAGTTGTTTAAAATTTCTTAACGTTTTATTTGTCTTAGGGCCATATAGGTTCATCCCTCTATCATCATTAACGCGACGTGCCCTTCAGGATGCACTAGGTGCTCCAAGGGTACCACTCGCCTCATCGGTTCCTTTGCGCGATGTGCCCTTCAGGACGCACTACGTGCTCCAAGGGTGCCACTCGCCTCATCTGTTCCTTTGCGCGGCGTGCCCTTCAGGACGCATTATGTGCTCCAAGGGTGCCACTCGCCTCTTAACTGATTGGTAGACATCAATAACCCCTGGATTCAACACTCCGCCAGGTGAACTTGTGGGAGACTAAGGGATTCTAAGGAATAAGGCCCCTACCTTATTGCGCGCCCCTTAGAATCATCGTGAGCGACTGTCGCAGTCTTCCCCCATGGCATCGTGGGTCCTCTCGAACTAGGTAATCGTTAACCTACAATTTGAGCCATGGCAGGAGTGCCAGTAGGTTGTGGCAGGGTTGTTATCCACACCTCTCCCTCAACCTCTCTGGTAGTCGTGTGTGACCCATTTACTCCATATGTGAGTCTGGTTAGCAAGCTATCGTCATCCTGCATCATCAACAAATCATGTCAGAACATATCCATATCATATCACCCAGTTAGATGTACTAATATCACAGTAAAACAATCAAACCCCAATGGCACACTCCCTTACTTGATCCAAAGTCCAAGGGTTTCCATCGATGCCTCTGCATCCTCAAGGTCCAAAACCCTGCACACTCAGTAAAACCGAGTCAATAGCACCTGTCCATATCAATGTAGTAAAACAACATGTCATCTACCCATAATGCATCATAATCAAAGTCAAATGTTTTAATAGCATAATAATCCGGATCACTTGCGAGCAAGTGTCCTCAAAGAATAAGTTCGCTCAATGTGCCAGAGAGGGATGTTACATACACCCCCTCTTGGTCTAAACTTCCTCCCGAAGTTTCACAGTATAAATGTCGAAATAAGTGTATCACAGTATCATATGTCTATCTATCAAACAAAAATGGAAACTGTTGGCGCATAACATATGCATCCTTCCAGGTCGCCGAGTGCAGACTATAATTGTCCCACTGGACCTTAACCTGATCTACCGTTCGACGTCATAACTGTTGAACATGATGATCTAATACGTGGATCGGCTCAGCCGTGAGCTCTCCCTCGTCTGATACCTGTAAAGAGCTCATGTCAATAACATGTGTAGGATCACTAATATAATGCCTCAAAATAGATACATGAAAAACATCGTGCATATGCCTCAAGGAATCAGGCAAGGCTAGTCGATAGGCCACAAGCCCATTTCTCTCCACAATCTCGAAAGGTCCCACAAACCTAGGAGAGAGTTTATCTCCCTTCCCAAACTTGATCGAACTCTTATGTGGTTTAAACCATAAGAAGACTCGATCATCGACCTCGTAACTATGGTCGACACGGTGTGCATCGGCATAACTCTTTTGTCAATCCTGCGCTTCTTTAATCCTTTGTCTTATGGTTTGCATTTTCTCTTCCATTTATTGGATCGATTCTGGTCCCACCAGGACCCTATCCTCAAGTCGATCCCAAATCAAGGGCATCCAACATGGTTACCCGTAAAGAAACTTGAAAGGCGCCATCTTAATGGTTCTCTGGTAACTGTTGTTGTAAGCGAAATCCACTAGTGGCAAGAATTCTTCCCATCGCTTTTGTTGGTCCATCATGTACATGTGAAACATGTCCTCCAAGGTTTGGTTCATTCGTTCGATCTGTCCGTCAGTCTCTGGGTGATACGCAGTACTAAAGTTAAGTTGGGTTCCCAAGGACTCTTGGAAACTCATCCAAAATCGTCTAGTAAACACCAATCCTCGATCGGATATAATCCTCTTAGGCACTCCATGCAGCCTCACAATCTCACTGATGAAAACTCTAGCCATGTAAGGTGCCTAATACATCACACGCACAGGAATAAAGTGAGCACTCTTCGTCGAAGTGTCTACTACTACGAAAATTGAGTCATGTATCCTTTCCATCAGTGGCAATCCAACAATAAAATACATCGAAATAACCTCCCATTTCGATTCCAAAATAGCGTGCGGTTGTAGTAATCCTACCAGGTGTCTATGTTCAGCCTTTACCTGCTGACATTCTAGACATCTGGCCACATAGTTGACTATGTTGGCCTCCATTCCCTTCCAGAAGAATAAGGGTTTAAGGTCTTCCCTGATCTTCGTGACTCCTGGGTGAGCCATGTATACTGCTCTATGAGCCTCGCTTAGGATCAACATCCTCAACTCATCATTCAGCAACACGTAAATACAACCTTTAAACCTCAATAAACCATCATCATCAAATGAAAATCCCTCATATCGTGGTACCATCATTGTGTTTTGTTCGATAAAACCCTCGAACTCTTTGTACCAGTCATCGTCACACTGTAAGGTTAGAATATTTTTACGTAGATTCGTCTAAAGAGGCAACACTGAAAATATGTGTGGCCTCTGACTCAATGCATCCGCCACTTGGTTCACTATTCCTTTTATGTAAGTAATCTCGAAGTCGTACTCGCTAAGAAATTCCGACCAATGTTGTTGTCACGCGTTCAGGTCACTTTGCATAAATATGTGTTGTAGTCCACAATGGTCATTCTTTAGTTCAAATTTTTGTCCAACAAGGTAGTGTCTCCAAACCTTCAAGGCATATTCGATGGCTAATAACTCCAAATCGTGTGTCGCGT
This sequence comes from Picea glauca, assembly GCA_000966675.3. NCBI lineage: Eukaryota > Viridiplantae > Streptophyta > Pinopsida > Pinales > Pinaceae > Picea > Picea glauca. The sequence continues at coordinate 318,116 of JZKD02S0029931.1, read as the reverse complement.
AGTTCTCCTCATGCCTTCTCAGTTTCCTCAAAATGTAAGCAATCACTCGTCCATCTTGCATCAAGACTCCACCTAATCCTTCCTTGGGTGCGTCAGTGCATACCAAGAAGATCGCGTCCATATCAGGGACCTTTAGTATCGGTCTGGTTGTTAACAATTCCTTGAGCCTTCGAAACGCTTCCGCGCATTTCTCGGTCCAAATAAACTTCTTGTTCTTCTTCTGCAACTCCATGATCGGATTTTCTATCTTCAAAAATCCCTCGACAAACTATCGATAGTATCCTACTAAACCCATAAAGTTGTGCACTTCTAGGACATTTTTCAGCGCAGGCCATTCCATGATAACCTCGACCTTGGTTGGATCCATGGCAATGCCTTCGCCGGAGATGACATGCCCTAAATAGTGAATCTTCGATTGATAAAATGACCATTTGGACAACTTCCCATACAATTTTTTCTCTCGCAGACACTGTAGTACCAAGTGCAAGTGCTCGTCATGCTCCTCTGTCGTACGAGAGTAAATCAAAATATCGTCAATGAACACTTGGACGAACTTGTCCAAGTATTCACGAAACACCCCATTCATCAAACTCATAAATACCCCTGGGGTGTTTGTCAGTCCAAACGGTAAAAAAGTAAACTCGTAATGTCCAAACCTCATCTTAAAGGAGGTCTTAGGGACATCATCCTCCTTGATCCGTAACTGGTGATACCCTGATCGCAAATCGATCTTGGAGAAAACCGCCGCACTCTTCATTTGATCGAACAGATCATCAATTCTCGGCAAGGGATATTGATTCTTGATTGTGACCTTGTTCAGTTGACGGTAGTCGATGCAAAGTCTCCACGATCTATCCTTCTTTCGTATGAAAATAATAGGTGCACCCCATGGTGACACACTAGGACGTATCAGTCTCAGGTCCAGCAACTCCTTCAGTTGAATTTTCAACTCTTCTAACTCCGGGGTCGACATCCAATAAGGCATTCTTACTATCGATTCAGTCCCCGGTTTTAGGTCTATGGTAAACTCCAATTCCCTCTCCGGTGGCATCCCAGGTAACTCCTCCGGAAACACATACGCAAACTCTCTCACCACCGGAAGGGGTTCTAGACCTTCCGCTACTCCCATATCATTTAACGCAAGGATCGCATAAAGCTTTCACCCCTTGCACATGCTTTTCCGTAGTTGTAAGGAAGAGATAAACCTCAGAGAAACTCCCTGGTTCCATCCTATAATCACCCGTCTCTGTCCCTCGTCATCGATCAAGCTCAATTGTTTCATCTTAGAATTGATTATCACCTCATGCAATTCCAACCATTCCATACCAATCACGACGTCATAAGATCCTAAGATCGTGACATACAGGTTGGCCCTGGTGACAAGGTCTCCTAGGTTAAGGATACATCCTATAACCTTTCCTCCAACCTTCTGTTTGGCTCCCAAAGTCATCTCTATGAAGATAAACTCATCCTGTTTGACTGCCTTTACCTTAATCCTTTCTAGCGCTACACCAGAAATGAAACTCTCAGTAGCACCGGGATCTATCAAAATACTAAGGGTCTGGTCAGCAACGATACCTGTCGTCTTGAGCATAGTCGACTAGTGCTCTGCCTGGTGGTTGTTCACCGCTGCATGAATCTGATGGGCCTTGCCCATATCTCCCATGGTAGTGGTTCCAGCTAATCTAGTTGCTCTGGTCCTCTCCACAAGGCAGTCACGTTGGTAGTGTGTCTCCCCACACGTCCAACGCCCCTTCTTTGGCCCAGTAGTCCTGGTACCCGAAGTAGAAGATGACGGCCCACCGGCCTGGAACCCTGGTCTGTTCTGCTGAATGGGACTAAACTGCAGCTGTTGCGAGCGACGTTGTTGTTGATATTGTGGTCCTCGATAAGGTGTCTGCTACTGAGGCGTTGATCACCGACATGTAGTGAAAGTGGATCCCCTGTAGTGAAAGTGGATCCCCTCTGGAAGCCACGATATCCCGGCGTATGTCTCTCTAGTGTTTGATGTTGTTGTGCTCCAGATGAAACCTGCCTTGCTGGTCTCTTTGGAGTCTTGGTATGACCCCCCATTGATAAGATCCTCCTCTACTATGAGGGCCTTCTAGACGCCATCATGCAAGGTTTGAGGCATCAAAATCCTAACCTTTGTACACAGGCTGTCATTAAGGCCGAACATGAACCTGTTGACCTTAAGTTTTTCAGTGTTAAGGTGCGGAGCGTATCAGAGCAGCTCCATAAAATGGGCCTTGTACTCGGGCACCATATGACCTCCCTATCGTAAGGTGTTGAACTCATTAATATGACACTCAATGAATTCCTCTGAAAGGTACCTCTCTCGGAACCATTCCTTGAACAGTTCCCATGACACGTCTTTGACATCCATGTTCAGCTATGGTAGGAGCGTATTCCACCATAGGAGAGTGCTCCCCTTCAGTTGGAAGACCTCCATGCGGACCTTCATGTTGGAGGTATAATCATGAAGTGTGAAGCACATTTCCATGTTCTCCAACCATGCCTCAGCAGCTGCGCCATCCGGGGCACCAAAGAACTCAGGAAATTTGACCTTCTTGAGTTCATGGTGAATGCTACCAGTACCGACCGGAGCACGCGGTGGAACCTCATCGGGTGTCGGCACCCTGGCCTCATCTCTATCCAATCGGTTGATCAATGCCTTAGACATGCGCTAAAAAGATCTCATCATTCTGACTACATCGCCAACTGTTATCTGCTCCTATCCGAGAACCTGCTCATCTCCCTAGGGGTTAGACCCCTCAGGTGTGGATGCTACTGGAGGTGTTGCACCTCCTCCCCTAGCTCCCCTTTAGTTGGAAGACCACCATGTGAACCTTCATGTTGGAGGTATAATCATGAAGTGTGAAGCACATTTCCATGTTCTCCAACCATGCCTCAGCAACTGCGTTATCTGGGGCACCAAAGAACTCAGGAAATTTGACCCTCTCGAGTTCACGGTGAATGCTACTAGTACTGATCGGAGCGCGCGGTGGAAGCTCAGCGGGTGCCGGAACCCTGGCCTCATCTCTATCCAAATGGTTGATCAATGCCTCAGACATGCACTGAAAATATCTCATCATTCCAACTACATCGCCAACTGCTATCTGCTCCTGTCCAAGAACCTATTCATCTCCCTGGGGGTTAGACCCCTCAGGCATGGATGCTACTGAAGGTGTTGCACCTCCTCACCTAGCACCTCGTCATCTGCCTCCGTGGTGTCCTCTAAGAATGTTACTTGCACGCACACAATCAACTCAATTAGCAATAGTATAATCAATCCTATCAACGAAAGCCATAGCGATCCCAAGTCGCGGGTTGAACCCGCTTTGATACCATATGTAATGCTCCTCCCGTTCTCCATGACATCAACCTCTCATAACAAGTGCAATATATATTTATTTTTTTTTGTGCAGTTGTACAAGGTAAATACATTATACTCTGCGTCGCCACACGACAATGATCATGACACATGCATCTGTGACAATCCACACAATGCTCTAAGATGCACATCAAGCATCTGGAAGCAATGAACAACAATCAACCGACTAAAATAAGACTAACTACCCGCACGTCCTACCCTGCAATGGTTAGGACCTCCAAGACACATAAGCAATGCTCAAGCCCAGGTTCCCATCGATTTTAACCATTTAAGGCCTCAAGGCTAGCGATTGTTCTGAGGAACATGGAAGTGTCTACATCCCGCCCAACACTAGCAGACCCAGCTTACAATCTAAGGACAATCGTCCTAACAACCCCACGCACCCCAGACAATTACACATAATTAAAATCTATATCAACGGACTTATCAATATTCTTAATACGTGTAAGGTTTTCAATCAAGAATTACATAAGAAAATCAACACAAGGGATTTTTCATTATTAAGCGGCACACCCTCAATGAAATGAAAATTAAGAAACACATTTCCAAGTCACTTTCATAACCCTACCAATGGGAGGAACTTCTAATAAAAATTGAAACTTGAGTACCACTACTGATAAGTGTATATGGAATTTACGACATAAAAACCATTAATAATAAAAAGGATAACAATTAATTAAGAAATTTTTGTTTTTCTTTATTTTTTTATTTTTTTAATGCAATAAGAAAAAATGTCTAGTTCTAAGAAATGAATAATAAAACAAATTCATTGATACCAATAGTAAAACAAATATTAGATTTATATAACATCTATTTTCTAAAGACTTGTTCTCAAATAATAAGAGAACCATTAATATATTTAAAATTTTATTGCATCAACCATACATTTATTATGATAATATACTTATATATTAAGCAATATTTAAAAGCTAACTAGATTGTCAATTTTATGATTGAGCCATTAATCTTGTTAACCTCAGTAATCATCTTAAACTGATTGCTACCATTAAAATGAATAATAAAGCGATGAACAAGGTGTTTAAGAACAAATAACCGGGCATCTAATGTAAAGCAATTAACAAGGCACCCTGTTTTTTTTCTTTTAAAAATAAAAGTAATTAATAATGCATTAATACTATTACTGCCAGGTGGAAAGATAAACTGAGGTAAGGACTTAGGCATAAATTTTATAGCCAAACAAATTTCCTTTTAGCTTTCTTTCATCTAACAATTAAAAACTTATTGCCAATTTAAAAATTTCTACCAACAACTGTCAATGAGCTAGATTCTGTCAGGTTTAAAAAGGTTTATGCGAATTCAATTATTACAACACTTCTATCAAGAATAAAGGGGGCAACCTAAGGTTGAAAATCCATTTATGTAATTAAAATTTAAAGCTGAGAGCCCGAAAAGGGGGTTTCCAAAATGGCAAAATGCAGTGCAACATTCCAGCAAGTGAACTCGAAGATTAAACTGCTAAAACATGGGTGATTCTACAACCTCGCAGTCAGAGTTTTCAGCAAAATGGTGGGGGCGTAAACAGGCAGAGGGAATTCGGTTGGGAGCCACCAATAATGGGTGTTAATTATGGTAATGTGGGGGTGAAAATATATAGAGACTATGCAAGAATACGATTCAGTCAATCAAGGTCGAATTCTGGGCAAGCATTGCTGGCGGAGAATCAGATGTAGTAGCAAGATCACCGAGAGAACTCCACCGTAAATTTCATGGTCAACAACAGTAATTGTCACGTTTAACTTAGTGGTGGATTGGGTTATTTACAACCAATAATCATAGGGAGAAGGGTGCACAATACTAAAATGAAACAGGTGCAAATGAAGGGACTTGCGCCAACTGACGCAACCCGCCCCTCAGCGGACGGTCGCTCCCACCAGGACCTTCAACCACACGGCCCGAAGAGTCAATACTCTTCCAGCTCCCCTCGGGAGCCTTTGTCCCCATAGGATACTCCTTCTCGGAACTGCTCTTCGCGTATCGGGAGATCGGGTCTCGCGATATCGCGAAGCTTGCAACCCTGTCCTTATGCAATCAAACACCGAAATCCCGATCCCCGATGGTCAACGATCAACCTTGGGATATCGCCACTCACGAAGTCTAAGACTTACTCACTCGACCTCCGAGTGCCGATGCACGACGCCACGTGTTGTTCTCCACACAATCTCCGTGGGACCTCTCGCAACTCGCGCGCTCGTGATTCCTCCGTGCTCCTTTCGACTTTGCAACCGCCAAAATGTCGAGTCCCAAATCCTGGGGATCTCGTGCCACCTGTCCCTCCAACGATCGACGGCTCCGATTAAATCGAGGGATCGCACCTCGCGATTTCTACGTGCAGGTAACTCTTTCACTCGCCAACCCCGAATTGCCGATATGAAATGGTGGGCGGACTCCTCCGTGCGCCTATGAGTTAACTCCCTTGCAGCTCCTCCGAAATCTGACTGTCTGCGAAATTTCATGATTTACTTTGACAACTTCAAGTCATCGATTCTCTTCCTCTTGAAGAGGTTCTCCCCTTCGCCACCTTTGTCCTGTATGAACTCCACTCGGTTCTGTTTCCAAAATCAAACAAGGAGTTATCCCTCCTGAACTTTTGCTAACTCAGACTTCTTCAGAGATTTCTCGAACAAGCTCCCTGTGCCCAGTCTTCAACCAATTCCAACAGTGAAGAAGTCTTCCGGTTCCTGTGCACTCGCAGTCGCAGCAATCCCAGCCTTTTCCTACTCAGACTTGCTACTGAGACTTCACGTTCGACCTGCACTTCACCTGCGCGACTCGAACAACCAAATTCACTCTGAGCAAGTGAGAACAAGGGTTTAACTACTTAGCCTCCTCAACGCACTCTATGCGGAGGAATTCAACTGCACTCTATGCAGGAATCTCCTGGCTCAAGCAGAGAAACCATTGAAACTCATTCACTTCATTCCCTCAGGTTTCGAACCTGGTATGCAATCACATATGCAACATATAAAAGATAAGCATAAAAAGAAGAAAACATACATAAGCAGAATATCAACAACACACAGAGATCAAACACATCCATGGAATTGAATCAAAGATTTTCCTATTAATTCAATGTCTGTACATGGAGGTTCTCCACAAGCTCTCTGCTCTGCTCTTCTCTTCTCAAAATGCCAATGCTGAATAATCTAATGCTAGCTCCACAATGATACAAGGGAGGGTGTCTATACTCCATTTTCCCTCTCGAAAGTAAAACTGTCTAATCTACAGTTAATTATTCTATCTACTTGCATTAAATCTAAGTAAATGCCTCAGCTACCTAAGGACGAGAGCTTATCCACTCAAGGTCTGTTGCAAGGTATAAGTGCGCTTCATCACATCAACGTATTTATGTTTGGTGCAACTGTATATTACAAGGTTTCAAAAATTTTGAATGATGGTGCCTTTCCAGCTGTTCCTTTGCCTTCACGAGCTGGCTCGCTTAATTAAGTGTGGATGCTCCTGCATCATGCTCCTCGGCTCAAAAGATTTCATGGGCTCCTGTCCATGAGCTGCTGCACGGTGTGACCATGCTTTTGTATGATTTCCTCTGTTTCCCAGCTAGCATCCTCTACTGGGTGGTTCCTCCACTTCACCAGGTACTCAAGGTATTGCTTTCTCCTGGTCTTCTTACCTGCTCTCTTATCTAGTATGCACTCCATCTGAGGTTTCTGTGCAACTGGTAATTGCTTCTGCCACTGGACCACTGGTTCCTCAGTTCCAATGCCTGTTTCTTCAGCCTTGTAAGGGTATAAATCCAAAATGTTGAAAATTGGAGATATCCCGATGCCCTCTGGCAACTCAAGCTCGTATGCGTTCTCACCAAATTTTCTCAAAATTCTGCATGGTCCAGTTTTCTTCATTTTGAGCTTGTTATATGTTCCCCTTGGGAACCTTTCTTTCCTCAGGTGCGCCAGAACCATGTCTCCAACTTCAAACTGAAGTTGCCTCTTCTTCTGATCGGCTTTGTGCTTGTACTCCTGATTTGATCTATGAAGTCGCTGCTTCACCTCTGCGTGAAGTTCTTTTATCGCCTCAGCGAACTCTTCAACCCTTGCGCTGCTAGTATCAGCCTATTCTGGCTTCCTGATCTTAGACACTCCTCTCGGCTGTGTCCCATACAAAATTTGGAATGGGCTCTTACCTGTACTTTGATTCACCGAATCGTTGTACGCGAATTCTGCCTGTGGTAGGATCTGATCCCAACTGGTGTGATGCTCCGTCACCAGGCTTCTCAACAAATCCCCAAGGCTTCGATTTACCACCTCGGTCTGTCCATATGTCTGCGGATGGTACGCTGAGCTGAATGCTAGATCAGTCCCCAGCTTCTTCCATAGCATCCTCCAAAAATGGCCTATGAACTTCGTATCTCGATCTGAGACTATGCTCCTGGGTAATCCATGCAACCGCACGATATCTTTGAAAAACAAATTTGCAATGTGCATCGCATCGCTAGTATTATGACACGGGATGAAATTTGCCATCTTCGAGAATCTTTCCACCACAACAAAAATGGAATCCACTCCTCGTTGTGTTCTCGGTAATCCCAACACAAAATCCATACTAATGGCCTCTCATGGCCTCTCGGGTATGGGAAACGGTTGATATAACCCTGTGTTTTGCTTTCGGCCCTTCGTGTGTTGACATATTCTGCACCTATCAACAAATCGCTTCCCATCTGCTTGCATGCCCAGCCAGTAATATGATTCGCTCAGCTTGGCGAATGTCTTATCATGCCCGAAATGACCTGCTAGTCCTCTGTTGTTCTTTTCCTTCATCAAATTCTCCCTCATAGAGCAATCTGGAATGCAGAGTTGATTGCCCTTGAATAGCAATCCATCTTGTATCAAGAAATCTATCCACGGACTCCTATCCCTGAGAACTGGGTTCTCGGCTGCTTCGTATGCTTCACCGAAATCAGCATCACCAGCATACATCTCCTTCATGTTTTCAAAACCCAAAGTCTTAACCCTGAATTCCTGCAGAAGCAAGCATTTTCTACTCAAGGCGTCAGCTACCTTGTTCGCAGCTCCTGAAATATGCTTGATCACGAATGTGAAATTCTGCATATACTCTACCCACTTCGCATGCTTCTGATTCAGCTTTTCCTGCTGACTTACGAATTGCAATGCGTGATTATCACTGTATAGCACAAATTCCTTGGGTATGAGATAATGCGTCCACTTCTTTAATGCCTGAATGATGGCATAGAATTCTTTGTCGTACGTGGAGTACTTCAGTTTTGCATCATCCATCTTCTCGCTGTAGTATGCAACAGGTCGGTCATCCTGACTTAAGACCCCTCCAACAGCATACCCAATGGCATCACACTTCACCTGGAAGGTCTTCTGAAAATCAGGTAGCACTAGAATTGGTTGCTTCGTTATCTTCCGCTTCAACAGATTGAAGCTCCTTTCAGCCTCCGTTGTCCACTGAAAAATTTTATGTCGCTTCCTGATCGTATCCATCATTGCTGTGCTAATTCCACTAAAGTTCCGAATGAACTTCCTGTAGAAGCTTGCCAATCCATGGAAGCTCCTCACTTCAAAAACATTCCTCGGCGATGGCCACTTCCTGATCACATCCACCTTC
>JZKD02S0029931.1:284851-296324 GCA_000966675.3 Picea glauca | reverse complement strand
CGTCTTTATGCCATCCTCGCTTGAGTCGATGGTGGTTATGACTTGATTTGGAAGCAATTTTAGGTAGCCTCTTGTCTTCCATGTTGTTTAACTTTTTCTTATACATTAGGTATCTCGTCATAGCCATGCTCTGAATGGGGGAGAGGCTTGTTTCTACAAGGAGGATGGGATAGGGCGTATTTCCTTTAATTTTGAGATTATAGGTTATAAAATTATTTTGTATTTGATCTATCTTTATCCAGGATTCACAAGAGATACTACAGCCCCAAACTTCACATCCATAAAGAATGTGTAACAAGAGTCTCAAAGAGGAGTTTCTTCTTATACCAACTCCAAAGTTCAGCTGATTTACAATTGTTTTCAAGCCCATAATAATCTTTCCATCCCCCAATAATCCTTTTCTCAATGCCATAATTCCAATTAAGCTTGTGGTGAATATCAATTCCAAGATATTTGTATGAAGTCACTTCCTCCAAGTTGTTGTTGTCATATACAAAGGTATCATAAGGGATCTTATTGGATTTAATAATCATGACCTTAGTCTTATCAGTATTAACAGTCATACCCATATTGGACCAAAAATCCTTGAGTATTCTTAGTTGGTTTTCAAGATCATGGGAACTCCTTGCCATAAGAACGATATCATTGGCATAAAGAAGAAGATTGATGACTATACCAGTGAGAGTAGGGCCGACACAACCTTCTTTTTCCAAGCATTCTTCTAATTTATCGATGTATATGCTAAAAAGGGTAGGGGACAAGGGACAACCTTGTTTGACTATGATATTGTAGTTAATCTCTTTTGACCAACCCTCAGTATTTTTAAACTTAGCAATAATGTTCTCATACATCCTTATTGCAGCAGCCCTCAACTCGAGAGACACTTTTATCTCTTCCAATCTATTCCAAAGGTTTTTCCTAGGAACCATGTCAAAAGTTTTTCTAAAGTCAACAAAACAACAAAAAAAATTGGTTTTAGTATTGCGGAACTCCTCTGCAATGATCCTAAAGGTAACAAAATGGTCCACAGTTGAATGATATCTATATATAAACTATATATTTTATATTATATATAAATTATATAGTTTGTATTATATATAAATTATATAGTTTATAAATTATATAATTTATATATAGTTTATATTACATATAAACTATATAATTATATATAGTTTATATTATATATAAATTATATAGTTTATAAACTATATAATGTATATATAGTTTATATTATATATAAAATATATATAGTTTTTAATTTGTTTATATATATATATTATCATCCTCTGGATTTGAACTTGTGACCTTCTAGGAGGAAACACATGACCCACCCAAGTATATTTTTGTTGTTTTTTTAACCTTTTTAAAGTGTTTTTGTTCATAAATTTAGTTTTTTTCATTTAAAAAAAAAATGGTCGGTTTTTTTAGTTTTTATATACAATTTTAATTTATTTTTAGTTTTTTTATTTCTCTTTAGTTTTTAAAGTTTTTCTTTATTTTTTTAATATAAATTTGCTTTTAATTTTTTTTTATTAATTTCAATTGTTTTCTCTTCCTTAGTTTTTTTAGTTTTTAATTTATAAAAATAAAACAAAACTATATTTTTTTTTGTTAAATATTCAAAAATAGTGTTATTTAATTACAATTGTTTTTTATACATTGAAGTAAAGGTAAACAATTTGTTAAAAATGATGTTTTCCACTATATTTTAAAAAGTATGGAACTATAAATTAATTAAAGAGACAATTATATGAAAAATCTTAATTTCAAAAAAGTAAATGGTAAAAAATATTTTTTAAATTGAAAGAAGTATGGAAAAATGACTAAAAACATCGTTGAAAAAAAAATTAAAAATTTGAAAATAAATGAAAATAAGCATTTAAAAAAAATAATGTGGAATATTATGGATCAAAAAATTTAAAATATCAAAATACCACCTAAAAAGGGAGGGGGGTGCTATCAGTAGCACCATTTTTAAAAACGAGGTAAAAAATGTGACCCTTGAAAAAATGAGAACTCGATAAAGTTCTCGTTAAGTTGGTAATATTGTTAATGACCTTCATGTGTTCTAAAAGTTGTTTTGGAAATGTATTCCTACCTCATTTTGATTTGATGAGATCTTGAACAAATATCCAACTTAATAAAGAAAATTGATCCATCCATTTCATCTAATAATTCATTAATGACAGGATTAGGAAACTCATCTTTGATGGTCATTTTTTTGAGTTGTCTATAACATAGACACATACTCCATGAACCATATTTCTTCATAACCATCACTACTAGTGAAGAGAAATAACTTTGGCTAGGTTGAATGATGCATGACTCTAACATTTCTTGGATCATATGCTCAATCTCACTCGTATGTGCATATGGATACTTGTAAGGCCTAATGTTAAGTGGTACACATCATGGTTGCAAATGAATATCATGGTCATGATCTCAAGTAGGTGGAAGAACCTTAGGAATTTTTCCAAATGCCTTGAAATGGTTATTGATAACTATTTGGAGATCCACTAGAGTAGAGGATATAGATGTTTGAACATCTAGCGAGAATAATTTTTCAATTACACCATGGTCTTCCTTTTTGAATAATTTTGTCATGCTATTAGATCTTATCACGTTATAGGGTTTCCCTTGGATATCTCTATGCTCTATTTTGTTTCCTTCTAAGAAAAATCTCATGAAAAGATCTTGAAAATTAAGGGTCAATGTTGCCAATGTTTGTAACCATTGGACCCCTAATAAAACATCAGCACCACCCATTTGGATGTAAATCATGGTAATATCCAAAAACTACTCCCCCATATTGAGCTTAATATTGTGGCACTTCCCAAAAGAATTTATGGTAACTCCATTTACAATCATTACTTGAAACTCTACTATTGAAAATACAAAGAAATTGAGGTCTTTTGCTAATTTTTAATTGATGAAGTTATGGGTACTACCAAAATCAATCAACATTGTTACCTTTTTCTTTTTGATATATCATGGTATCTTGAGGGTTTTTGGAGTACTGATGTCGGCCAACGCATGACAAGATATCGTTGGAGTAGTTTCTTCTAGATCTATATATTTTTATGGTTCAATTTTTTATCTTCTTCCTATTCACAGTCCATGTAGAATAATTTATTTTCACTACATTTCTTCCCCTTAGTGTACTTGTTTTCATAATTGAAACATAGTACCCTTGCTCTTATTTCATCCATTTGTTGATATTTCAACCTTGTTGGTTGAGATATGATTGTCTTGTGAACCCCAAAACAATCTCTGCTAGCTACGTATGCTCCAATGGTAGACTTGTGTGTAGCCTTATTCTTGGCTTGAATATGATGAGAAAATTGCATAGCTTCCATAATATTTTCAATATGTTTTAGGAAAATCTCATGTTTAATGTCTTCTTTTAATCCACTCATGTAATATTCCAAAAAATGTTCATCACTTATGTCATCCACCCTTATGGCCAATACCTGAAATTTTGTATTATAATCTTCAATATCACCTAAGTACTTGATTCTTATCAATTGACTGAAGTAGTCATGTTATGCTTCTAAGTCTCTTGTAAATAAACCCCAAGTACATATAATGATAAGAATGGGGATTCATTTTAACTACTCATTCATACCATTGATATGGGTTTTTCTAAAATTTCAAATTTGTTATGTGAATACTTTTATTATCATTCATAATATTATACAGTTCAAAATATTTATCTATTTGGTTCACCCAAGTAAAGAGATTTGTTCCATCATAATTATTTAATTCAACCTTGACAAGGTTCACTCCTTTTGGAGACCAAAGGTTCACTCTTTTTGGAGACCATCCCACAAGTAACTCTATTATTGGAGTTAAATCCCCCTAGAAAATTCTTGTTATTAGAAAGTTGTTCAACCTTAATACTACCTTTATTTTCATGAGTCCCTTCAGACACCTTATCAATTTTAGGGAACCTCCCATTTAATGCTTCCATAATCTTCTATTCCATTTGTTACATCATTATTTTCATATGTTCCTTATTTTCATCCATATTCCTTTCCATAAATTCCTTATTTGCATCCATATTTATTTCCATTTATATTTGACTATTCATCAAATCAACCTTTTTTTATTGACCTATCATTCAATTTGAATATCTAGTTTTGTATCTCCTCATTTTCTCCATGAGTCATGGAGGATATTTATGGAGGTTTAATTGGTGAATTAATTTTTTGATATTTCTTTGGATCCATGTAAAAAAGTATCTAATTTGTTTTTTAAATGATCTTTCTAACCATGGAAAAAAAACTCTTAAAATCACCAGAAAACAACTCGTGAAAATACCCTAACTTACACAAGCAATATAGCATAAAATATAATGATTCAAAATATTAAAAAAATTCACATGTACTTCACTATGTCAACTCAAGATTCTGAAAATTTCAGAGTCCGAAAAATCACTGAAAAAAATTACAGTGAAAATGCCAAGATAATTGATTTTAAGATTAGTCACAAACCTTGTATTCCATGGAATATGTCTCCAAAATTATAGTGAACTAGAACCTGGAATATTGACCAAAGATACTATGAAGTTTATCCTTAGTCGCCAAAACATTTCACTACTTAAAACCTCCCATAAAAAAGTTTATAGCGAAAATACAAATATGACTCATTTAAAATTGAATTCAGGATTATTCAAAAATCTTATATTCCATAGGATATATCTTTGAAAGTATAATGACCCAAAACCTAAAATTTTTACCAAAGGTACTTGGATATTTCTCCTAATTAACCTATGAATTTTTCTATTTGAATAATCTCAAAAACAAAGTTATAGCGAAAATTCCAAGATGACTCTCTTGAAGAAGAAAAACCCTATGATCGATGCTCTTGATACGAAATGTTAGGAACCAATGCCTTGAAAATGATACAAATTCAATGAATAATAGTACATTTTGAGGGGGAAACCTCCTTTTTCAATATATTCAATGTACAAGATGAGATAAGATGCTCCTAAAGACTATATCTCCTTGGTATATATATATAGAAGACGAAGGGTACAATTATAATGAAAGGGTACAGTGAAGGGTACTAGCCTACATATAAATATAACACTAGAAATGTAATAACTTTATATCTAAGGCTTAATAAGGGGTTTTGTACTTAACATGGAGCTTTGTCTAGCGCTTAAAAAATGGAGTATACATAAACAAACTCAACATTGAAAGGGTCAAAAAATATACTAAGGAAATCAAACTCATAATATGAATCCAATAATTTATGAATAGAGTAGTTAAACTTTTAGGAAAAATCCAAGGATCTTGTTCAATAAATAGGGTATTCCCACATATGATGAACACCTAAAGCAACCTCTCACACAACTAGATCAAATATCATAAAAACAGTGGTTTTACATGGTTAAAACCTTCTAAGACTAAAATAGTCCACAATCCTAGCCAACATGGCCACTTGAGGCAGTATATTAACGAAAAAGAAAAATATTTAAAAGCGATTTTATCACAATCGATCATCAGAAAATGACCCTCCATGCTCTTTAAATAGAGATCATGTACCAATCAAGTGTTAATCCACTATTCAATATAGATGTTAAGATGTAGGATAATATCATCCATTAAATCACTTTATGTCTGGAACATATCATTACTACTGGATTACATAACTACAAGTGCATATTAAGTTATACCAAAGAAACACACTTTTACCTAAATACACATTATACCAAGTTGATCTTAACTAACTCATAAGTGTCTAAATATCCTAACATCCCCCTTTAAGAATAACTTGGGATAGGATTGAACAATTTAAAATGGCGACATAATAAGAGAAGGAAGGAGGCATTATATCCTATCCCCCCTTAATGACAACTTCTTGAACTCCTAACATAGATCAAAGTTTGGAAAAAATCACTTTTGTAAGAGACTTTGTGAAAATGTCTACAAATTGACAATCAATCAAGAAAAATATCACTTCAAGAACATGACCATGAATGAGCTTTACGATAAAGTGAATTTGTATATCAATGTGTGTGTTGCACTAATGTTGAATTAGATATTTTGTAATCTTGATGTAAATTTGATTTTCACACCAAAGTGTGGTTGGATGTTGTTTATGAAATCCAAACTCTAAAAGGATTTGTAAAGTCTACAAGGATTCTTGAATTTCAGTATTCTCCAATAGTAGTGTGTTATGAAAATGATTTTTTGGATACAGAGGGATCTACATATTTGGATCCACATGATCAGTGTAGATCTTTGGAGAACCATTTTCATCCATCTATTGAGTTCTAATATCTTCAAAGGGGAGTTCACATGAAACCTTGGACATGGGACCCAGGTTTACAATGGAGCTTGGAATACTTCAACATAGTGGCTAGCACTTCTACATGGGACCCTGGTTCTCCAGCATACCTCAGCATTATGGTCCACTCTTATCCATGATACCTTGGTATATGGTTTTAATTCCTCCTAACAAGCGTTGAGGATAACACTTTCCTAAGGGGGATGGAATGTAGTGTAGCTAGGGGGATAATATGGGGCACCTGGGGAAGTACCCAAGGTGTAGTGTAGCTAGGGGTATAATATGGGGTACCTAGGGAGGTACTCAAGGGGAATAATAGTAGAGATTTATTGTTATGTATGGAGGCCAATTTTAGTAAATAAGTCCTAGTGTGAACACAATAAAAGTAAGAGGGATTACTAGAAGGTTCCTCCTCTAGAATGTTCTTAGGTGGTGGGTAGTATTATATAAAGGGGTTTAAACAATGTAATATGCATGTTTATGAGTATTTTATTTGCAGCGTATATCATTAGGAGTTTTCCCCCTCAAAGAGGTAAGTGATAAGGAGTGGATCCCTTCCTTAAGAGGATCAGTTGTAAGGTTTTCCTTACCTTAAGGGTCTTCATATTAATAAAGGGTAGAGCATTTATTTATTATTGGATATCTTGTGTGGTGATTTTATATTCATATCTGGGGTATTTAACATTTTGTTTCTTATTTTGTATATATTTGATGATTGGTTCATCCATTTCTTGATCCCCTTCAGTTGTTGTGCCCTCCCTTGGTGTTAATTGAATATGCATGCTCTGACATATTCTACATCTAGTCATGTACTATCCATGGCGTGTAGGATATTGCAAAGGGGTGTCTACTACAATAACAATAAGGGTTAAATTGATATGGTTAGTTATTATTCCTAGAAGTAGTTCATTAATACAAATATCATTACAATTTTCTTTACCAAGTTGACTAGTTGAGACCATTGTTTCAGATGCCATGTGTTCCTCCTCTCACCAAACATCCTCATATACATTCTCTTCCATTGAAACAAGAAAAGTTACAAGTACACCATATACAAGTAAATATTGATAATTCTAATCCATACTTCTAATTTTCTATCCATAATATCATCATGGTTGGGCTACACACCACCATCATCAAGCTGCACTCCACCATCATGGGGTTGTTTTCCACTGTTGGCCTCATTATTATTATTTCTCTCTTTCTTAAAACAGACAGACACATTCATTTATGGGAGAAATAAATCATGAATATATTTTAAAAGTAATCAACAATTAAAGTCCATTGATTTTATTTACTATGTCATTCAAAGGGGACTATTGTGTTTACCCTATTCTTTGTCGATATTCAATCACGGCTTGAAAGTTGAACTTGAAACTAAGCTAGAGGTCTTCTTTATTGGTCGTAGTTTTGAAATGAGCCCCCTGCATTGCATGAGATCACAAATTTGGATTATTGGATGCAATTAAATAAAATTTGGATGATGATAGGAATGATGTTGTTTAATTATTTGGTACTTACAAATCATTCTTTTAGTTTCATGTAACCACCCTGGACAAGTTTTTGTTGCCCATGTTTTTCTATTCTTTCCTTAGCTTCTTTTGACGTGTCTGGCAGCCTACTAAAAGTTTCAAATAGGTTATATATGGAAATTTTTATGTAGAACTAAATAAAATTCACCACATTAAATTCAAAATATCATATACCTTCCTGGACCAGTTGGTGTCTTTCCTTCTTTTCTCATTTTTTTCTCCTTTGTATCCTCCAATATTAGATTCTTCCACAAAGTCTCGGGAATAATCAAAGGATGTTCATATCTAGGGTTTTTTTCAAATGAACCCTATATTGAACCCTTACATATTTCAAATATGAATCGGCCAATGAGGTGACTACACATTTGTTGAAGGATTCACCAAATATGTTGATCAAGTAGTCAATAAGATCCTTTTTCAAATTGGAATTCTAAGCATTCCATTGTGTGTGTATGGTAGGCCCAACAATATCTAAGGCATTGTCATTTATATGCTTAAAAAAAAATTGTTTCCTACAAAAAAATATGATCATTAATTTAAAATAATCATAGAAATGTATATTTCAATTAGATAATATAAATAATTAATCCATTCATAAATACCTGGGATTTTAGGTATCTTGTTCGAAACAATGTTCTCATCCACCAAAAAGGTAAATTACATTGTTCCCTTGTAGGTAAAATGTGTCAATCTAAGAAATCAATCTGTAGAATCACCAATTGGGTCATCTCCACCAGCATGTGAATGGTATAGCATGCACTGGGAGGGAGTATCATGGGACCCATAAGTTGCATTCATTTGAGTCGTAAGGTTGGTAGTGTTAGACAATTGAGAGGGGGGGGGTGAATCAATTGTTACTGTGCTTAAACAATAATACCCATTTTAAACTCATTACAGAACACTCAATGATGATCACAATAATTCATGGAAGTAACAAATAGAGTATTCAACATCAATCACACACATGAAGTATATAGAAACAAATATTCCTAAGGAAACAAATAAAGGGAGAAAACCTCTTATTCTTCGAATGATAGGCAGTCCTTTTATGTTATGTACATCATATATATTTGAGAACCAACTTAATGTGAGGCTACCACCTCTGTTTATAAGCTGCAACTTGCTGAGAGCACCAACTCTCTAGTTTCTCTAGCACCCACTAGAAGGAAGCACCAACTCCCTGAGTGTTCCAGCAACAACTGCATGGAAGCACCAACTTCCAGTCACACAGGCACCAACCTGTACAACAGAGAAAAATAGTTCTCCCTTGCACCACCCTACCACCCTGGTTTTTCTAGCTGCCACCATATGGAAGCTACAAATCCCTGTGTTCAAGCACCCACTTGAAACTCTAAGGACAACAGTCCTCCCTAGCACCACCCTACCACCCTGAGATATAAATCTTTGATTTATGAAATTTATTACAGTGATACAGTATTTATCAATGGCTTACCAATCTCATCATTGTTCAGCTACACTACTTTTCTCTACCTTCATTGGTGTGTTCCTGCTCACATCTTCTTGCGCTTAAGTTTTCATACAGTCTGTTGTTTTCACCATTTATGCTCTATCCAGATTATGTTCTTCATATCTGCATATTTCACGCTCTGTTCCTGTTGTCTTATTGATCACATACAGCTCAAATTGTTTTACAGAGAAACAACAGCCTACTTCTATCATGACATCTTTGTTTTATTCATGCTCTCATCATTCGTTACTCTTTGAATATCCAACGCCCATGTTGGGAATCTCAGAATGCTCAAGAGCCATGATTCAAAATCTCCAGAACAATGATTCATTTAGTGTAACTAAATTGTAATTGATCAAGAAACCACGAAGTGAAATAGCAACCCTTCGATCAGATTGTCTACTTAATTTGCGTCGTTGGATTATACAAAAAAAGGCGTTTTTGTCCACAAGTCCTCGTGAACTTTACATGTGTGAACTAGCACCTGCGCAAAGTTCCTCTCCACATGACCACTAGTTGTTACCTTGGGCGATGGTCTCACGTGACCACATGATTGTGGGCGTGAGCTCTCTTTTTCATTAGCCCCCTGTCGCATGTGACCTCAAGCTACATCATTGCATAAGAAAACTATTGCAGGTGCATCCAAGAGTGGTTTGGGATCAACCTCTTTTCTCCCCGCAATCTACCTCCAGCTACCATGTACCCTTTCTCTGATACCATGGTTTCGATTGCAGCCTTCCCTAAGAAAATTAAATTTCGAGCAATTTATGGTCCCACAATCATGCGTGATCGTAGATCTTGTGGTCTCTAACATATTCCTTCTGTTGGAGCCGCACTTGTTCTTTGATCCTGCATGAATTTTCAAAGTCTGATACTTGAAACCTGGAGATGTTTTTCTTCTCTTTCCGAACATCATAAAACTTTCTAATCTTGTCGCATGAATAGCAATGCATTTTTTGCTTTCAATAAAATTTCATTTTTTCGCAAGAATGTTTCTCTCTTGTTTCATTTCGGGATGTCGCCAGTCGGGCGTTTTAGATATTTGAATTCACAAGTCCCGAGTCGCGAAACTGCGAACTCACTATTTCAAATTTTTCACCCAAGGCATTAACTATGGTAAACCATTTAACCCTTGATTATACATCATCGGGATTTCGTGACTCGGCATTCGTCGAGCCTAAATTTTTGTTTTTATAACCCCGAAAGAAGAGAATGTGATAAATCTTTTTGATAAGCCTTAGTCAAGAACCAAGGTTAGAAAACTAACCACGGTTAATTTCCGTTTCTCGGCACATCGCACCTCGGCTTTTTCTCTCATAAAGTTAAGGATATCCAAAACTACGATTCGCGAGGTTGCGACATAATTATAGGCGAGATTGGTTATTCTCCTAATTTAAGATTTACTTCTCGTAATTTGAGACTAATTATTGCCGCATCGTGATTTCGCGACTCGGCATTTCATTCCCCTAAAAACTTGTCTTCGAATTCCCGATTCACGATCCAGCGATTAAGTTAATCATATCATTAAGGGTCCAATACATCATGATTATTGATTAATTAATCCCGAGATCGGGATTCGCAATCTCACGAGTTGTTAAGACAAAACGTTAAAGGGAAATTCACGAGATGACGAAAAGCGAGGAAATCTCTAAGCCATTACGATTTGAAATTTTAGAAAAATAATTTTAAAATAAGGTACGTCCCGCGCATCAAGGTTGGCACACTTCACAAGGGATCCATTTACTCTCCATAACCCGAGTACCTGTCAAGCCGCCCAATATTCATGACATTAACGAGAGAATAGGGAAAATCCACGATGAAAATAAGATCGGATTTTTTCAATTAATTCGTTCTATTCACGATTAAATGAACCCATGATAAAGGTACATGATTTCCAAAATATATACGAAACTTGTTTTATTTATTAAAAGAAAAAACATCTTTTATTAAGTGTATAGAGCAAGTCTTTCTCCAAGTGAACTAGCCTCTGCATGTATACGCAGGTTTATCACAGAAGAACAAAAACACCAGTTTCAGCTATGGCGCCAACGAGAGGAGCCAAAGCAAATATCGAAGTCGCAGCACAGGGTTCGGACAACGTCTCAGACACTTCGCCTCGGACGGGCGGCTCTGTATCTACCTGGTCTTCTATTACAGATATCCTGCAATCCGAGGCAGT